>LZPO01034926.1:141901-188129 GCA_001675575.1 Neotoma lepida
GAGTTAGGGAGAAACCTGGCACCAGGAAAAATGTCAGGTATCCACAGGGATGACCCCAGCTAAGACTCCTAGCAATAGTGCAGAGGGTGCCTGACCTGGCCATCTACTGCAATCAGATGGGTGACTACCCTAATTGTCATCAGAGATACTCTATCCAGTAACTGATGGAAGTAGACACAGAGATCCACAGCCAAGCACCGGGCTGAGCCTTGGGAGTCTTGCTGAAGAAAGGGAGGAGGGATTGTATGAGTCAGGGGGTCATGATAGGGAACCCACAGAGACAGCTGACCTGAGCTCATGGGAGCTCATGGACTCTGACCCAACAGATGGGGAGCCTGCATGGAACCGACCTCTGCATGTGTGAAATAGTTGTGTAGCTTGGTCTGTTTGTGGGACCCCTAGCAGTGGGATCAGGACCTGTCCCTGGCACANGAGCTGGCTTTTTGGAACCTATTCCCCACGTAGGGATGCTTCGCGCAGTCTTGATGCAAGGGGAGGAGCTTGGTCCTGCCTTAACTTGATGTGCCATGCTTTGGTCAAGCCCATGGGAGGCCTGCCCCTTTATGAATGGAGAAGAAGGAGGAGTGAAAAGGGAGAGGGTAGCGGGAGGAGAGGATGGAGGAGAAACTGTGGTTGGTATGTAAAACAAATGAAAAACTGTTATTTAAATAAAATTAAAATTAAAAAAAAGAATTTTGCTGTTGATGATGATGATAATGTTTTGCGACAGAGTCTCATGTCCCATAGTCTGACCTCAAACATGTTATGTAGTCAACAGTGACCTTAAGCTCCTGGTTCTCCTGCCTCCACCTCCCAAGTGCCGGTATTACAACCATGTGTCACCACATCCAGTTCTACAATTTTCACTTCTCCAATTCCCAACGGTGCTGAAGATTACCCGAATATGGTCCTATGGGCTTGCATTTTCTCCTCTCTTAAAGGACGATTTACAAGAATCTAAGCTACATCTCCAAGTGCCAATCATCTCTCCCTCCCCAGAAATGGTCACACTATNTCACCACCATCCCCAGGTCACTTCCACTCCACANTCTCAGTTTCCTCTAATTCTTCTACTCCCCACCCAAAACCACCTCACAGCAGCTCACTGGCCCTGCATTCNGCTTTCTTCTTAGCNTCCTTTTCATTCTTTTTCTCTTTGGCAACTCTTTAAATATTTATTATTCATACATGCATATAATGTGACTGGATCAAATCTACCTCCCATTCCTTCCCTTGCAACTTCTCCTCCATTTCCCCCCCTTTTCCCTATCAGCTATCTTCATATTTTTTAGAGACAAGGTCTTACTTATGAGTCAGTTCTATCCTTCTACAATGTAGATCCCAGGGATCAATCTCAGGNCTTCAGGCTTAANATCAAGCACCTCTACCCAGAGAGCCATCTGACCCAACCCAGGAGCTTGCTCTCTAGCCCATACTGACCTGAAAGTNACTGTGTTGCACAGGCTGGCCTTNATATAGAGNGAATCCTCCTACCTCANGTTCCNGTTGAGACTGCAGATGTGGATCACTGAAATGACCCATGAGAGATAGTTCTTGACAACCACACTAATGAAGCCAATTCAAGGTATATGAGTCCTTTTGTTAGCCAGAAACCAAGAACAGGGATCATCCCTCAGAGTCTCTTGATGCCAAAGCTCAGGGGTACAGCATTTTTAAAGATAAAAATCACAATTACATCACTGTTTGAGGAGAGTCTGAGCAACATTTATGTTTTTGCAGAGAGTTTTTGGTATTTTCCAGATACTGCATGACAATTATTTCTGATTTATAGTTCCTTTNAGTTATTTTAGTTTTATGTTTTAGCCTACACGAACACCAATTGTTCTAGTTAATACATCTGGACCGTGGTTGAAGTCATGAACAGTCACAAAGGCATTGCCAAGGTGGATATGGCTATATGGATATGGAGGGGGGGAGGGCTGAGGAGTGTCTAGGCAGACATAAAATAGAATCAGGACAAGATGGCATCACCTTAGNCATTTCATCACCATGCCTACTTCCTACCTTTTTTGTCAACACTTATTGAAAGCATTATTTTTGTTTTAATTTTTATTCTTTAAGAATTTCATACATGAATATGATGAAATACAATCAATCTGTGGGGAACAGATGAAGTCCTGTGTATTGTTGACATGGACACAGCCATGTCAAGGACCCCAATGCCTCAGATCCATGGCAATGGCAAAGCCTTCCCCAGGTCAGGCTCAGAGGGATGGCAAAGCCTTCCTCTGGTTCCAGTAAGAGTGTTTACAAATTATTTGGCCAGCGTGGGCAACAGCTAGCAGCCACAGCTTCCTCTTCCATGATGACTCAACCTGATATTTCTCCCTTACAGAAATTTCCCACTGAGACTAGTTAACCCTTCCTCNTGTTGTACATAATAACCATAAGTCGTTGGTGCACCCCATCAGAGTTACTGGCAGTGAGTGTGGGCCAGTAGTGAGGTGGAAACACAAGAGGATAACGAGGAAGGAGTGTGAGCAGAGTACAATGGTACACATGTGTGGAAAATGTCATAATAAAGCACATTGTTTTATATGCTAACTAAAAAGTTGATAATAAAAACTAAAACGAACAAAAACCGGTATTTTATTTGACTTCAAGAAGATATAAAATTCCCAGCAATCATACAGAAAGGTGTTTGGTATCACTAACCACCTTATAAATGNTAACCAAAGCCACCATGAGATATCACCTCAAACCTGTTAGGATGTTCATCACCAAAGAGAAGAGATGACAAAGGGTTGACCAAGGTGTGGAGAATAGGGAATCCTTGTGTACTGTTGAAGGGAACATAGATCAGTGCAGCCTTAGGGAAAGNAGTATGAAGGTTCTTAAATAAAGTTGAAAAGATATGTCTACTATGTTACCCAAATCACCTCTNCTTCTATGTGCACAAATGAAATAACATCACTGCCTCATAAATATTCTTGTNTGCCTATGTTTGTTTCNATATTATTCACAGTGCCAAGTGATGGCAAGAATTCTCTTTGTTCTTGACTTCTCCCTGGCGCCTGTAGGTCTCCTTAGCAAACCTGAATGTTTTTACCCACCTGAAAACCCAAAGTTTCATTGAAAAAGCTCTAGTGGGTGACTGCCTCTTCACTTTCTCTATTAGTTACTTCTCTGGTGGCTGTGATAAAATTGAGTTGAAGAAGAGAGGGTGCCCTAGTTACTTTTTCTGTTTTGGTGATTAAAACACCTTGACATAAAGCAACTCGAGGGAGGGTCCAAGGTTAGAGTCCATTGTAGTGAAGAAGTCGTGGCAGCAGGAGCCTGAGATATCTAACATATTGCACCCACAATCAAAAAGAAGAAAGTGATGAATACTTGTNTTCAATTGATTATCTCCTTATATAGTCCAGAATCTCAAACCAGGAAATGCAGTGGGCAGGTTGTNCCACCTCAATTAACCTAATCAAAAATCATCAATCACAAGAATGCACAGAGGCCAATCTCCCAGGAGACTATATCTCATCAAATTGACAATTGAGAGTAATCATCACCAAGGGTTTATTTTGGCTTAATTTGAAGGTATAGNCCATCACGAATGAGGATCCAGTAGATGAAACTGCCTCTAGGGACAGTGACAGGAGCATGATACAGCTGGTAATTCTGTATCCGTATAGTCAGCGAGCAGAGAGAGATCAGTGAATAATGATGTTACACTTACTTTCTCCTTTATATTCAATCTAAGACCCCAGCCCATAAAATAATATCACCTATATTCAGAGCATGTCTTTCCACTTCAGGTAAACATCTCTGGAACAGCTCTGAAAGACACACCTACAGGTGTGTCTCCTAGGTCATTCTAAAACCCATCAACTTGACAGCCAAGGTTAAGGGTCACACTGTTGAGGTGTTCACATTACTGATCACCAGGAGGCTAGATTTTGCAGTTNTCCCCTTTCAGTAGATGATGGAACTCATGTCTTACTAAGTTAACACGAGCCCAAGCAAAGCATCGTCTACACACATCTGCAGGGAATTTTCCTGTCCTGACTGCCTGCTCCCAAATAACTNGAAGCCACTTCCCAAATAACTAACTCAGAGACTTAATATAATTTATAAATGCTCAGCCAATAGCTCAGGCTTGTTACTAACTAGCTCTTACAACTTAACTCATTTCTATTCATCTAGAGGCTCATGGCTTTTACCTCTATCCCATTTTGTATGTCTGACTTGTTCTCCATCTGGTTGGTGACTCTTCTGACTCTGCCCTTCCTCGTCCCATCATTCTCAGTTTGGCTTTCCCGCCCAACTTTATCCTGTTCAGCTATTGGCCANTCAGNTTGTTTATTAAACCAATCATAGCAACATATATTCACACAGTGTACAGAAGGATTATTCCACAGCATGCNTTTGACAGGTACACCAGTGAGTGAGCAAATCACAAGGAATCAGAAGTTTGCTGAGCAATGATTATGAGCTCCAGAGTTCCTTCNCAGTCAACAAGCTTCTCTATACTTGAGTCCACTGGAGCTCCCTGCTAATGGCTTGAGTTGAAAAATGTGAGAAGTGTCATTCATGAAGCCACCCTGTGCTGAAGAAACACCTGCATACCTAGCTCTGACTCTCCTCTTGGGATAATGTGAGGGTGGCATACACACAGGTCTGCGTAGATGTGTCCTGAAGAGTATTGGNGGGAAGTGGATCCANGCTCTTTCTGAAGTTTTCTTGGCGTAGTTGGGCATAAGTCACCTCTTGTGAGTCTTCTGCTGCAGACACCTGCCATCACAAGACACAGACTATGAAAAGAATACACAGATGGGATTCCAGAAAAGGAGAGCAGGGNGNTATGGAGGGCTAACCTGTGTGTCCACTTTCCTGCAGTCCTCAGGCTGAATACCCTCCAAGTCANCATCTGGAAGGAAAGGTGAGAAGGTAGGTCTGTTTCACATGAGCCTTTAGACTACTTAATTTTGTATTTTATATTTCAGAGATGACCAACAGGACCCAAGGGAAAGACAGCAACATCACACAGAAAGGTGGCACCTCCCACCTCTTCTGCTTTCCCCTGAAGGCCTCCTAAACCCCACAAGCATCCCTTTCATCAGAGAGACTCACTCCACCTTACATTTATGTTTTTCCTCGATGTCCATGGCTGTGCTGGAGCTAAGCAAAAAGAAGTAAAAATATTTAAGTATGCCTGAGAAATTATACATAAATAGAATTTTGAGGAGTTGTAGGTGTAGCTCAACAGTAGTGGGCTTGTCAAGCATGTAGGGGCCCTGGTTTCAATCCCCAGTACTCAGACAAAAATCTTAGATGGAGATGCACCGGTGNATTTATTGGGAGAGTCCAAATGTACCTACCTCTCATATTTGACTTGGCTCCTGGTCTTACCATTTTTAGCCCCTACAGAGAGACAAAGATCAGTCTTAGAATGCACCACTCCCCATACACCCCTACCAGATTAATCCCCCCTGACTCCTGAGACATACTGCATTTGGCCCAATAACAGCAGAGGCAGATGAAGAGGAGGAGGAGGAGGAAGCAGACAGTAGCAACTGAGACCCAAACCACAAGGGGAACAGATGGACCTGGAATGAGAAAACAGTAGTGATCTGTTATTAAATGTCTGTTACATTAATTCATTCATTCAATCAAACATTTGTTGAGTGCCTACCTTATACCAAGCACAGAACTAGGCATTTAGGAAACTATAGGAAACCTATGCAACAAAATAATTAAAGCAATCAATTCATGTGTTATTGATCACATAGGTGGTGTCTATTATGCTCTTTTAAACACAGGGTCTTACTATGTAGCCCAGGATGANTTCAAACTTGAGAANATNCTGCCNTCAGCTNCCAAAAGCTGGGATCATAGGCGTGCACCAGCACACCCAACTGATGAGACAAATCAAGTACAATACCAAAGAAAGTTCATCTGGGGAGATGGTCCATAAAGAATAAGAAACACCCAGCCCTCTGAGGCTGAAGGAGAACTCTTCCCAGNTAGTCTACAAAGAACATACACTAATCTTGACCAGGAGCCTGAATGAACCACATACAGAATGAACAATCAGGAGATGGCAGGGGGGCTGTTTTCTAACAAAAAATTGGAGATCAAAAGTGTCATGCGAGAGTCAGAAACTGAAAACATTGCAAGNTACAATGACTAGTCTAAATGAAATAACACCTACCAAGTGATTGGCACACAATGACTAAACGCATTGTGTCTTGTTTTGTTTTAACAAAAGGAACAGAGCCTCCTAACAAATGGTCAAAAACTCAAAGCCAACATATCAGAGACTTGCACATTCTCATGCGCTACTGCATTAGTCACAGCAGCCAGGAAATTGAACCAGGCCAACTTAGACATCCATCCACAGATAAATAGACAAAGAAAAGGTAGTCCATAGACAGAGTGGAACTTTATGTATCTGGAGAGAAAAATGAATCATGGCACTAATANGAAAATGGATAATACTGGAAATCGTTATATTACACGAAGTAAGCCAAACTCAGAGGGATAATAACACAAGATTTCACTCATATATGAAACTTCCATTAAAAATGTGTATGTGTGTGTCCCTCAAACTGTGCAATAAAGTAAATCGTGACTTCCTTAAGTTGTTTTTGTCATGTTTCATTGCAATAAAAAGGATAACTAGAACAGTAAAATATACACAGAACAGGGATTTATTCAGACATAAAGATGAACTAACAGATGTAATTTGCCAGAACACAGATAAAAATAGGGGTCCTCATACTAAGCAAAATAAATCAGACTCAAATAGTGTATGTTTTGTCTCCTATATGGACTCTATATAATATGTATGGGAGGCTCTGTGTGTGTCTGTGTCTATGTGTGTCTGTGTGTGCCTGTGTCTGTGTCTGTGTCTGTAAGTGTCTGTGTGTGTCTGTGTTTGGGTATGTATATATAGATATATGTATGTGTGTATATACATCTATAGAATATACATAAAAGTAGAAAGAGACTGGGTTAGAATTGAAGACTGGTGGGAGTGAGGACACAGACAAAAGAGTAACAGAGGTGAATATGGTCACAGTACAGGATACACCTGAAGACAATGTCATTATAAACCCATCACTTTTTGCAATGGATAGAAACATAAAAATGTTTAATGTGAATTTTCTGTGGGATGAATGGATATAAAATATCAAGAAGAAAGAAGAAAGACAATAAGGTGGCTGTGTGAAGGTGATCTTGGGGGGACAGAGATGGCACAACAAAGAAGGAACAGGATTTGAAAAGTGTTTTCAGGACACAAAAGATGGGTTGATGATGAGCCATGTGAGAACTGACAGGAAAAGAGGGTCCTTGAAGAATTATGGTTCAAAAGAGACAGATGGACTCTGTCAATACAAGGACAGATGTGGGGAGGATGTAAGGATGTTTTCCAATCTGGGTTTTTGCTGAGCTCTGTGCTAAATGTCTGCAAAGATAAATTTCAAATATCCCATTGGATATATGGTTCTGAAGATCATAGAGGATTTCTCGGCTGCAGCAATAAAATTAAAATCTGTCATCAAATGTTGCATAGAAGTGATGTCTAAGAATGTGCAGACCCCACCAACACTCCTGTGTGCCACCTGCTCACATAAAAACTCATCATGTTCCATCCTCTTCTCTATTCTACATGGGATTTCTTCCTCCTGCCTCCTCATGTCCATCTTCCCATCTTTAACACATACACACTTGATGTTTTCTATCCCAACTTTTCTATCTCAACTATGTTCCCAAGTGGAACTTCCATGGCCCTGCTCCCTTTATTCCCCATACCTGAGACATGTCCCATCTTTTAAAATCCCAAGACATACCAAATGACCAGAAGTTCTAAGATATAAACAAATAAGTCCCCTCCGTCAAGAAATCTGGCACTGCTACTTTTGAGTTCTCTTCTGTTAATGTTTCCTACATTCTCCACTGGACTGATGGCTGTCGAGAGGTGGCACTATGATGACAAAAGCTGGTGGGACAGATAACTGGAGTACTTGTCCATCATCAAGGAAACTTCATTACACAACAGACAAAAACCATTACATATTACATTACATAAACCATTACAAACACAACAAACCAAAAATGCAAAGTTGTGGAGCTCAGTCACAAAGCATACATCTACAAAACAACTCCTACATGGGTAGGGGGAGGGAAGATTGTAAGAACCAAAGGACCAGGGAGTTTGTTGTGAGATTGTGTCTCCTACTAATGTCAGAAGAAACATACATAAAGTTTCACCAACATGAATGCCTAAACATGAGCTGGACAAGGACATCAAAATAGACATGCCAGAGGATGGGAGAAAGCCCATGAGGCCTCAACCCTACATCAATAACTACANGGAACAAGAAATGCTGAGAGTGGGAGAAATAGTCTTCCCCAAGGAGGAGAACACCAATCAGTTATCCAATACCAAATGGCCAGCTCTGGAAACATACAATAACATTATACAGACTAAGGAGGTTATATTAGAAATATATACAAGTATATATACATATGCATGTAACAACAATTAATGTAAAAATAAGTCATGGATTTGAAAGAGAACAAAGGGGCAGATACATGGGAGCATTTAGAGGGAGAAAAAGGATGGGAAAATGATATATTATATCATAATATAAAAAGAAAAAAAACATGATGATATCTTGAGAACTAAAAAACCACCTTCAATGGAGAAACTAGCAGATACTCTTCCAATTTTTCTGTCACCATTGCCTAGTGATGTACTTGTCACACACACACAACTCAGAAAGGAACATTGGAGGATAACAGTCAGCAATCAAGTGGTACACCATCTTTCAGAATGGTTCTCATTATGGATGGGTAAGGACTTCTATTCCCCAGATGAATATATTTGTATCTGCCTCAAAATAATATAATTAATCTATAATGTTCAAAGATCATAATGCAAATGAAGCAATTCCAGTCAGAATGTCAGTGCAGTGTGCAACATACAGCACACAGGAGACAAACAGTGGAATTGATATATCACTCATGGCATCCCTTGAGGTCTCTCTAAGCACAGAGATAAGGAACAAGAACCAGACATACTTACCTGGAGTTGAAAACTCAAGGGGGTCACTAGGCAATGAGCATAAGAGGGAATTTTTCTTGAGACAACCAAAGCATCTGTAGGTCCTCCTGTGCCCTGGGCTCACAGGGGAGATGAGGAATGTGTTGTGGTCCTGCTGTGAGCAGTTCTGGGGAAAGGAAGCATTTCCACCTCTGCAGAGGATGAACATGTCAAAATAACTTTGTGGGTGACAGAGGAGAGTCACATTTCTTTCTGAGAATCCCTGAGGTCCTGAACCAACAGTAAGGGATGGCTTCTCCTTGTAAACACCTGGAAGTAAAAAGACCCTGCTATTAGTTGGTCTTGATGGCACATGCCTTTATCCTAGTATTCATGAGACAGACACAAATGGATCTTTACGAATTTAAAAGCAGCCTACTCTATATTGAAGATTTCAAGGCCAGACAGAGTTACATGGTGAGACCCTGTCTCAAAAAAATTTTTAAAAATACCCTTGTCTTTGTAAGGGCTTCTATTGCTGCAATGAAAAAACATGACCAAAAAGCAAGTTGGGGAGGAAAGGGTTTATTTGGCTTACACTTCATCATTGCTGTTCATCACTGAAGGAAGTCAGGACAGGAACTCAAACAGGACAGGATTCTGGAGGCAGGAACTGATACAGAGGCCATGGAGGGGAGCTGCTTACTGGCTTGCATCCCCTGGCTTGATCAGCTTGCTTTCTTATAGAACCCAACACCAGCCCAGTGATGGCACAACCCACCATGAGCTGGGTCCTACTTGAGAAAATGTCTTACAGCTGTACCTCATGGAAGCATTTCTTCAACTGAATCTCCTTCCTCTCTGATGACTCTAACTTGCAACAAATGGACATAACTAGCCAGTACAACTCTGGTATTAAAACATGATTAAAAATAAGCCTATAATTCACAGAGTCTGACCAGAAACAAGAAAACATGAAGACAAAAGGAAACTCATCCATTGCTAATCTATAGGGATCACAAAACATGTTTGTATTATTTTCCATGAACCAAGACCACAGAGACACTCTATGTATGTGCAAAATGCTACAGTCAGTTCCCATGAACTCCATCCATTAGGAGATACAAGGACTGTTCTGAAGGGAACCTAGAACAGGGTCAGCACAGAGGGAGGGTCACAAATCAAAACAAGGTCTGGGGATGAATCTTAGTTGGTCGAGCTCTTGCCTAATGTACACAGTGCCCTATATTCTACGCACATTGCCATATAAATGGCATCATTGTCCAGGTCTATAATGACAGTACTAGGAGAGCAGAAACAGAGGGGTCATAAGTACAAGATTTGTTTAAAAACACAGCATGTTCAAAGCCAGACTGAGATATTTGAGGACTTATATCCAAAAACCGCCAAGAAAAATGGAAATTGAAAAGGAAAGGTTGAAATGTGAGAAGGGGAGGTGAGGGGACAGGAGAGAGAAGAAGGGAGGAGAGGAGAGGGAAGAGATCAATATATGGGAGCAGAGATGCAGGACAGATCCTGTGATGGGGCCCATGTGGTTCAGTGAGGTGGGCATCAGAGACTGAGTCTGAAGGACAGTGTTCTTGGGCAGTTACTAACCTGTCACCACGAGCTCCAGTTTGTCACTAATTTGTGACCCTTCACTTCCCTTGGAGTATTTACAGTAGTAAGCCCCCGCCTTAGTGTGAGTCATATTCGGCAGACTGAATTCAAACACCTCCTGGGCTCCTTGTGGGGTACGATCATACCAAAATCTACTGGGTACATCATGGACTAGATGCACACTGGTCACTCCTGGAGGGGTCCTGCAGAAAATGGTCACAGCACTGCCAGTGGAAATCACAGCTCCTGGAACTGCCCAGATAGAAGGCTCCGGTAATGTCCCTGGAGAGACGCAGGAAAAGGTCACTAGTCAGCTGATGTCAGGAAAGCCAGGTTCCTAAGGAGCTATAGAGTAGCTCCCACAACAATTATTAATCAAGAAAATGCCCCCACAGACATGCCCACAGGCCAATATGGTGGCGGTAATTCCTCAGTTGATTTTCCTTCTTCCCTGATGACTCCAGCTTGTGTCAGGTTGAAAGGAAACTAACCAGCACATTTCCAAAGTGAAGTCTCATCATTTTCACAATTGAGCTTCTGGCATAGTTATGGCATAGTGTGTGTGTGTGTGTGTGTGTGTGTGTGTGTGTGTGTGTGTGTGTGTGTGTGTGTGTGTGTGAATGTATGTGTGTGTGTGTGTTGAAACTAAGAAGGGGATCGTGAGAAAAAGAGAACTTAAGATATGTAGGAAATTGAAAGTGTAATGAAATTATGTAATAGGAAAGCAGCAATGGGGACTATCTTGGGGAGGGGGGACAAAGTAGCACTAATCATAACACATATGGCCGTGAACAAAGATATGAGTGCTAGGATTAAAGCACACATCACACTTTGCCTGAAATTTTAATTTAAAAGTTAATTGAGCCAGTCAGTGGTGGTGCATGCCTTTAATTCCAGCACTTGAGAGGCAGAGACTGGCTGAATTCTATGAATTCAAGGTCAGCCTGGTCTACAAAATGAGTTCCAGGACAGTTATGGTTACACAAAGAAACCTGTCTCGAAAAACACAAAACAAAAGTCATTTCATTAAAAAGGAAGAAGAAGAAAGCCTGGTGAGATGGTTCAGTAGATAAGCTTACTTGCTTTGTAAGCATAAGAACCTGAGTTCAAATCTCCAGCGTCCATACACATACAAGCATACATGGAAGCATAGCTATACACGGTTGTAACCTCAACACTGGGGAGTGGAGACACCAGAGTCTCAAGAGTCCAGTGGTCAGCTAGCCTGACCAAATCAGCAAGTTGCAGGTTTGGTGATAGATCCTATTTCAGGGAAATAGTGTGGAGATAGGGAGAGGAAGACACCTGACTCCTTGCTCTGGCCTCCACATGTGTGCATACACCCACACACTTGTATACATGCACCACACACAAACCACACATCACTCACATTTTTAAAAAGAAGAGAAAGCAGAAGTGGAGATGAACTATGGGGAGGAAGGTAAACAGTTGGCAGCAGAGAAGGGGCACGGGAGAGGGCAGAGGGGGAGGATAACAATGAGAACAAGGCATAATGGCACATGTGGAAAGATGCTTAAATAAAATACTTTGTGTGTCCTAATCAAAAAACTCACTTTAAAAATAAGTGCACTTGTGTTGGTGGTTGACAGGATGTACCTGGGAGACAAGCTTCTGGGCATGTCTGTGAGGGGTAGCCTAGATTCAGCTCGTCTCTAACCATGCCTATGAGAGCCCATACTGATTAGATTCATTGAGGTGGAAGCTCCCACCCTAAGAGTGAGAATCACCATTCCCAGGAATTGGGTCACTGCATTAAATAAGGAGAAAGGTAGTTGAGCTCAGGCAGTCATCTCTCACTGCTCCTTGCTTCTTAAATATTGATGCAATGTGACCAACTGCCTCAAGTTCCTGCCACCATGCCTTCCCCATCATGATGGATGCACCTGAAATGCCTCAAACTGTGACTTCCTTAAGTTGCTTTTGTCATGTGTCCAGTGCAGCAATAAAAAGGGTAGCTACAACACTAGTATATACACAGAATGGGGATTTATTCAGACGTAAAAATGAACTAACTTATGTAATTTGCCAGAACATAGATGAAAACAGGGGTCCTCGTATTGAGCAAAATAAATCAGACTCAAATAGCGTATGTTTTATCTCCTATGTGGAATATGTGTATATGTGTGCCTGTACATGAACATATGGATATATGTATGTGTGTACATACATCAATAGAATATACATATTCATTACGATAAAGTAGAAGGAGACTGGGTTAGAATAGAAGACTGGTGGGAGTGAGGACAAAGACAAAAGAGTAACAGAGGTGAATACGGTCACAGTACAGGATATACCTGAAGAAAATGTCATTATAAACCCATCACTTTGTGCAATAGATAGAAACTTACAAAAATAATTAATGTAAATTTTCTGTAATTTGTAAATTGTAAATTGATGAATAGATATAAAATATCAGTTAGAGAGAAGAGAGACAATAAGATATCTGTGTGAAAGGTGATCTTGGGGTGACAGAGATGACACAACAAAGAAGGAACAGGATTTGAAAAGACAAAAAAGATGGTTTGATGATGAGCCATGTGAGAACTGACAGCAAAAGAGGATTCCTGAAGAATTCTGGTTCAAAAGGGAATAGATGGAGAAGGATGAAAAGATGCCTTCCAATCTGGGTTTTTGCTGAGCTCTGTGCTAAATGTCTACAAAGATAAATTTCAAATATCCCATTGGATATATAGTTGTGAAGATCACAGAGGATTTCTTGGCTGCAGCAGTAAAATTAAAATCCGTCATCAAATGTTGCATAGAAGTGGATGTCTAAGAATGTGCAGATCCAACCAACACTCCTGTGTGCCACATGCTCACATAAAAACTCATCATGCTCCATCCCCTTCTCTATTCTACATGGGATTTCTTCCTCCTGCCTCCTCATATCCATCTTCCCATCTTTAACCCATGCACACTTGATGTTTTCTCCCAACTTTTCTATCTCAAATATGTTCCCAAGAGGAACTTCCATGACCCTGACCCCTTTCTTCCCCAAATCTGAAACATGTCCCATCTCTTAAAATCCCAAGACATACCAAATGACCAGGAGTTCTAAGATATGAACAAATAAGTCCCCTCCATCAAGAAATCTGGCACTGCTACTTTTGAGTTCTCTTCTGTTAATGTTTTCTACTTTCTCCTCTGGACTGATGGCTGTTCAGAGGTGGCACTATGATGACAAAAGGTGGTGGGACAGATAACTGGAGTATTCATCCCTCATATAGGAAACTTCATTATACAACAGGCAAAGACCATTACACAATGCATTACATATATTATTACAAACACAACAAAACAAAATGCAGATTTGTGGAGCTCAGTCTCAATGGATACATACATCTGCAAAACAACCCCTACATTGTGATAGAAGGGGAGAAAAGATTGTAAGAGCCAAAGGATCAGGAAGTTTCTTGTAAGATTGTGTCTCCTACTAATGTCAGAAGCAACACCCATAAAGTTTCACCAACATGACTGCCTAAATATGAGCTGGACAAGGATAAAAAAATAGACATGCCAAAGTGTATGGGAGAAAGCCCATGAGGCCTGCACTCTACATAAATAACTACAGGGAACTAAGATTTCTGAGAGTGGGAAAAATAGTCTTCCCCAGGGAAGAGAACACCAATTGGTTATCAAATACCAAATGGTCAGCTCTGGAAACATACAATAACATTATACAGACTAAGGAGGTTATAACAGAAATATGTATACATGTATATACATATATATATGCATGTAACAATAATTAATGTAAAAAGAAGCCACAGATTTGAAAGAGAACAAGGGAGTACATGAGAGGGTTTAGAGGGAGGAGAAGGAGGTGAGAAATGATGTGTTATATCATAATCTAAAAAGAAAAAGAAAAAAATGATGATCCCTTAGATCTAAAAAACCACCTTCAATGGAGGTTACTCCATCAGATACCCTTTCAATTTTTTTCACAATCAGCTAGTGATATACTTGTCACACACACAACTCAGAAAGGAACATTGGAGGATAACAGTCAGCAATCAAGTGGCACACCATCTTTCAGAATGATTCTCATTATGGATAGGTAAGGACTTCTATTTCTCAGATGAATATATTTGTATCTGCCCCAAAATAATATAATTAACACATAATATTCAGAGACCATAATGGAAATGAAGCAATTCCAGTGAGAATAGCAGTGCAGTGTGCAACATGTAGCACACAGGAGACATACAGTGGAAATGATATTTCCCACATGGCATCCCTTGAGACCTCTCTAAGCACAGAGATAAGGAACAAGAACCAGACATACTTACCTGTGGTTGACGGCATAAGGGGGTCACTAGGCAGTGACCACAAGTAGGAATTATGTTTGTAAGAGCCAAAGCATCTGTAGTTCCTTCTGTGCCCTGAGCTCACAGGGGAGATGAGGAACATGTTGTGGTCCTGATGGGAGCAGTTCTGGGGAAAGGAAGCATTTCCACCTCTGCAGAGGATGAAGATGTCAAAGGAGTAAGGTAGATAACAGCGGAGAGTCACATTTCTTTCTGAGAGTCCCTGAGGTCCTGAATCAATGGTAAGTGATGGTTTCTTCTTGTAAACACCTGGAAGTGAAAATACCCTGTTAGCTGGTCATGATGGCACATATCTTTAATCCTAGCACTCCAGAGGCAGAGACAGGTAGACCTCTGTGAGTTTAAAAGCAACCTGCTCATCCCAAGCTAAGACTTCCAGCAAAAGTGCAGAGGGTGCCTGACCTGGCCATCTACTGTAATCAGATTGGTGACTACCCTAATTGTCATCAGAGGTACTCTATCCAGTAACTGATGGAAGCAGATGCAGAGATCCACAACCAAGCACTGGGCTGGGCTCTGAGAATCCTCCTGAAGAAAGGGAGAAGGGGTTTTATGAGCCAGGGGGATCAAGCTCATGACAGGGAACCCACAGAGACAGTTGACCTGAGCTCTGTTGAAGAACATGGACTCTGGACCAACAGTTAGGGAGCCAGCATGGGACTAACCAAAGCCCTCTGCATGTATGTGACAGTTGTGTAGCTTGGTCTGTTTGTAAGGCTCCTAGCAGTGAGATCAGTACCTGTCCCTGATACTTAGCTGGCTTTTGGGAACCTGCTCCTCATGCTGGATTACCTTGTCCAGCCTTGATGCAGGGGGAGGAGCTTGATCCTACCTCAACTTGATGTGCCATGCTTTGTTCAAGCTCATGGGAGGCCTGCACTTTCTGAATGGAGACAGAGAAGTGGATGAGGAGGGCGGTTAAATGGAAGTAGGGGGAGGGATGAGAGGAGGAAGGGGAAACTGTGGTTGGTATGTAAAATAAATGAAAAAATGTTAATTAAATTAAAAAAAGAATGAGGGACCAAGCCAAAAATGAATTAATTAAATAAAATAAAAACAACCTGCTCAATATAGAGATTTCAAGGCCAGCCAGAGTCACATGGCAAGATCTTCTCTCAAAAAATTACAAAAAGACTCTTGTCTTAGTTAGGGATTCTACTGCTGTGATGAAACACCATGACCAAAAAGCAAGCTGGGGTGGAAAGGGTTTATTTGGATTAAACTTCAGCACTCCTGTTCACCACCGAAGGAAGTCATGACAGGAACTCAAACAGGGCAGGATCCTGGAGGCAGGAGCTGATACAGAGGCCATGGAGGGGTGCTGCTTACTGGATTGCTTCCCCTGGCTTACTTAACCTGCTTTCTTATAAAATCCAGGACCACAGGCCCAGGGGTGGTACCACCAAGGATGGGCTGGGCCCTCCCCCATGATAACTACCTGAGAAAATGCCTTACAGCTGGATCCCAGGGAGGCATTTCCTCAACTGAGGCTCCTTCCTGTCTGATGATTCTAGATTGTAACAAATAGACACAAAACTAGCCAGTACAACCCTGTTATTTAAAACATGATTAAAAATAAGGCTGCATTTCAGACTCTGACCAGAGAGAAAAAAGATGAAGACAAAGGAAACTCATCCATTGGTAATCTAAGAGATTATAAAACATGTTTGTATTATTTTCCATGAACCAGGACCATAGAGACCATCTATCTATGTACAGAAAGCTACTGTCAGCTTCCATGAACTCCATCCCTTAGAAGAGATAATCACCACTCAGAAGTCTGGCTAGAACATGGTCAGCACAGGGGAAGGACACAAAACAAAACAAAGGGTCTGGGGATGAATCTAAATTGGTCGAGTTCTTGCCTAATACACACAGTGCCCTGTGTTCTATGCCCATCACCATATGAACGGTGTCACTGTTCAGGTCTATAATGACAGTCTAGGAGAGCAGAAACAGAGGGATAAGAAGTTCAAGATTATTTTTGGATACACAGCACATTCAAGGCCAGTCAGAGATATGTGAGAACCTGTCTCAAAAACTGTCAAGAAAAAGCGAAATTGTCCGGGTGGTGGTGGCACACGCCTTTGATCCCAGCACTCGGGAGGCAGAGCCAGGCAGATCTCTGTGAGTTCGAGGCCAGCCTGATCTACAGAACGAGATCCATGACAGGCACCAAAACTATACAGAGAAACCTTGTCTGAAAATCCAACAAAAAAAGTGAAATTGAAGAGGAAAGGAATATAGGAGAAGAGAGGAGAGGAGAGGAGAGGAGAGGAGAGGAGAGGAGAGGAGAGGAGGGGAGGGGAGGAGGAGATCAATATACAGGAACAAAGATGCAGAGCAGATCCTGTGATGGGGCACATGTGGTTCAGTGAGGTAGGCATCAGAGACTGAGTCTGAAGGACAGTGTTCTTGGGCAGTTACTCACCTGTCACCACCAGCTCCACTTTGTCACTAATTTGTGACCATTTACCTCCCTTGGAGTATTCACAGTAGTAAACCCCAGCATTGGTGTGTGTCACATCTTGCAGACTGAATTCAAACACCTCCTGGGCTCCTTGTGGGGTGCAATCAAACCACTTTTCATTGGGTACAAAATGGGTTAGACGCACTCTGGTCACTCCTGGAGGGGTCCTGCAGAAGATGGTGACAGCACTGCCTGTGGAAATCACAGCTCCTGGAACTGCCCAGATTGAAGGCTTGGGTGGTGGCCCTGGAAAGACACAGGAAAAGATCACTAGTCAACTGATGTCAGGAGGGTCAGGTTCCCAAGGAGCTATAGAGTAGCCCCCACAATAATTACTAATCGCTAAAATGCCCCCACGGGCATGCCCACAGGCCAATATGGTGGCGGTAATTCCTCAGCTGATTTTCCTTCTTCCCAGATGACTCCTGTGTCATGTTGAAAGAAAACTAACCAGCACACTTCCAGAGAGAAGTCTCACTGTTTTCAGAATTGAGATTGTGTCATAGTTCCAAAGGCCTAATCATCTTTACTGTTCCCAAACAATGTCAGAATAACTCACATACTTTAATGCTAACAGTGGCTTCTCTCCTTGTCTCCTACCAACCCAGGAATGAACCCCGTGGGTTGCCGTTCTTATCACCAAACCTTCCCACATCCCTGAGCCAATCAACAGGAAATGCCATTAAATCATTGACCTATGTCTTACTTTGTCTCTTGCTTCCATGTAAAACCCAACCACTATGTCCACCTCCAATATCACACAAGACTTGGAGCCTCCAAAAAGAAATGAATCCCATATGTGCTGCACCCACATTAAACAGCATTTACTTCAATTCTGTCTCATGGATACTCTGTCTTCCTAAGGGCAGAACTCAGTAAGAAAGCCAGACACAGTGCAAGTGAGAAGAGATCGGAACAAAGAGAAAACAAATTCAAAATCAAATGTCTGTATCCTCAGGAGGAAACTGTGTGTTAAGGTGCCCTGTCCTCTGTGACATTCATTGCAATATCCTTCTGAACCAGATACTATGTGGGCACTTGGTGGAGTATCCCAGTCCCAAAGATGGCTGCAATAGTAAGGACCAATCATTAAGTAAGTGTGCCAGTGGCTGCCAATGACAATCCCATCTCAGGATCTGCTCAAGATGCCTTAACCTCCTCCCCTGCTACTCCCAGCCAAACATAGTTTCCCATGGATAAAACAGAGAACAGACTCACGATACTCTGCCCAAATCTTCTGTGCCATCAAAAACCCTGAAAATAAAACAAAAGATCTGATAAGAGAAGTCTGTCCTGTTATACATTGTGATATATGAAGCTCAGATCAAAAAACCAAGGCCAGATGGACAGGCTGAGGCCATGAAAGACTCCTCTGATGCAACCAGGCCAGGTCTTCATTGAGGGAGAGTTCTATGAGAGGAGCCCAGGTTATATATCTGGGATTCTGTATTCATTACCACTCTGCCTAAAAATAATGACCACTGTCTCACTTACCAAGTCCAAAAAGAGCAGCTCCAAGGCCCATGGCAGTGCCTCATGACAGATCTCCACATAAACAGGAGACAGAACTGGTAATACAGTCTGCACAGCAGGGCACACCCATGGGACAGACCAGACTGCAACCCGGAAACCCCATCAAAGATGAGGACATCCAGTACAAAACAGAAAGAGGATATGCTCTTGCTCAAGACTTGTCTCTGACGCCTCAATTCTACACCAAAGCTCTGGGCTAGGCAATAGTTCCTCTATATACTTCCTGTACAGGCTTTAATTCTCAAAGATGGCAGGGGTAGGGGTGATGCTGTTTCCTGGTGTCCCCATATCCAATATAAGAGACTTGTGGTCAGTTTTTCAGAGAAAACAATGAGATGCACCCAGAAAACACAGAGCCCAAATGCAGAATCTACTGGAACAGTTAGGTAATTCTGGATGGACACAGACATCAAATCTGACAATATGGAAGATGGGAAGACCAGAGAAGATGGTGGGAATCAATGTTTCTGTAGTATGTGGATGCTCTCAATAAATTTCCCTGATCATCTAACCACATAACCAAGTGCCTACAACTGACTGACAATACAAAAACAAATTGATTTAAAAGCAGGTTATGCATAACATCTGCCCAGAATCTTCTGGCTTTCAGAGTCTCCATTGAGAAGTCGGTTGTTATTCTGATGTGTCTGCCTTTATAAGTTACTTCATCATTTTCCTTTGCAGCTCTTAATATTTTTCTTTATTCCATATGCTTAATGGTTTGATTATTATGTGGTGAGGGGACTTTTTGTTGGGGGGGTTCTAGTCTATTTGGTGTTCTGTAAGCTTTATGTGTCTTCATAGACATTTCCTTCTTTAGGTTGGGAAATTTTTTCTTCTACGATTTTGTTGAATTATTTTCTGTGCCTTTGAGCTGGTATTGTTCTCCTTCTATCCCTATTGTTCTTAGGTTTGGTCTTTTCATGATGTCCCATTATAGCCCCAGTTGAAGGCCAGCAGGCTATTCCCTGGTATCCCCATATCTGATGTAGGAGACTTGTGGCCAATATTTAGGAGAAAACAGTGAGATGCAGCCAGAAATCATGGAGCACAAATTTATAATCTTCTGGGACAGTTAGACTATTTTATGGGACACAGCAGACAACAAATCTGACAACATTGGTGGGAGGGGATGGTCAGGAAAGATGCTGGAGACCAACGCTTCTGTAGTATGTGGATGCTCTCTCTCAGCAAATTCCCCTGACCAAATAACTACAAAGCCAAGTCCCTACATCTGTCTGACCAAACAAACACAAAAAATTAAAAAAGGCTGTGGAAGTAAACACAGAATTCTCAGAAGAAGAAATACAAATGGCTATGAAATATTTCCAGAAATGTTCACCATCTTTAGCCCTCACAACTACTTTGAAATTTCATTTTACTGTAGTCAGAATGGCTAATAAAGAAAACAAAAGTTGCCATCCAAGCCTCATGGAGCATGTGCTAGGACAGAGGCAGAACTGGAGATGATAGGTGAGAGACGGGGCTGAGGTCTACATACTGTCATTGCCAAGTACAGTCAGCAGGATGGTATACAACACTCTGGAGCTTATACAGACACAGACTCAGGTCCAAATCTGCAACCCAGCCATGGCATCCCCCTGGATCTGGGCAACGATGGAGACCTGGAATAAGAAAAGATTCACTTTCTGGATTGCACCTCCTTAAAGGTCCACCATGGTCTGAGATGCCTCAGGAGGCCATGTTGGTATTGGTTATCCATGCTGCTGCCCCAAGCTGCAATAAAACCTGAGATCTGTGTGGACATTTGCGGTCTGTGCCATTGCCTGATGCCTTGGTGATGTCCTCAGGCTTAGCCACCTCAGGGAGCCATGCTGATGTGAGTTGGTGGTAAAAGCGCCTGAGACCATGTTGAGGTTCATGGTCTGTGCAGGCACTGAGGGTCATGAGTGACTCAGTAATGCATGCTTGTGGCTGTGGCCCATATTACCACTGAAGCCCACACAGATGCCTATGTTGGGGCTGGCCCCGACTCCATGTTAATGTCTTTGGGTGATGGAGAGCTAGCCTCACCTCTCTTGAGAGAGCAGGACCCAGCAGAATCCTTTTCAGTGATGGCTTCCGGAGTGATGCAGGCAGAGACTTATCTTCCCTTGGGAGACTTGCCATTAGGAATCTGACTATGCTCCAGTGAGTATACGGACAACACAAAATGTATTGTTTTCCTTTTATTTGGGGACAGAAGTCACAGGGGTGGGGGCAGACATGGGAAGACTGGGAGG
Organism: Neotoma lepida; assembly: GCA_001675575.1. Classification (NCBI taxonomy): domain Eukaryota; kingdom Metazoa; phylum Chordata; class Mammalia; order Rodentia; family Cricetidae; genus Neotoma; species Neotoma lepida. The sequence continues at coordinate 163,124 of LZPO01034926.1, forward strand.
TGAACACAATCAGGGTTTATTATATGAGATTCCCAAATTATCAATAAAAACATAATTTAAAAAACAAAAGACATTCACTGGGAACACACCAGTCTAGCAGATCAAGAAAACAGTCCCCAACTCCAGCAGACAGCCTCAAGCTAACCCACAGGCCATGCTTGCCAGAGAACTACATAGGCTACCCACAAAACTTCTCTCTCCGTTCCCCTAGATCAAATTCTCCAGTCTCATCCCCAGCTCTACAGCAGAACACCCTTAGCAACCCAACCCCTGCCTCCATCTCCCTTGGATCCCAGAGATCTTCCCCCTTCTAACCACCCTCCTCCCACTCATTGCTTTGTCCAAGACCCAACCCAAAAGGTGTCCCTGCTAATCCAAGGGCATCTCCTCCCAGAGCAACAAGTAGATTGAAAGTAGACCCACACCTCTCCTACTACTCCTGAGATCCCATGCCCCCAGTTTTATTACAAGTGGTAGGAAATCTACCATGGCCTCCCTTTTCTCTCTGATCCCATCCATAAAGGATCACAAAGACCTTCTCCTCCAACTTACCTTCTCCCAACTAATTCCACTACCACAGCCTACTACATGAGTAGAAATCCCTTGTGAAGATGTCAGCTGAGCAGGCCAGGAAAAGAGGCAAAACAGTAATCATAGTCTCCAAAATCCCAGACAGGAGACAGCAACCAAGGAAGAAAACACCCACCCAAAAAAAGACAAATCTAGAAATCATCACCTAGAACTACCGCCCCAAACTCAAATGCCTAGGTATGAATGTAAAAACACAATCAATAACAACCAGGGCAACATGTTACCACCAGAGCCCAGCTATCCTACCACAGCAAGCCCTAAATGTTCCAAGACAATATGAAGATGATAGCACTCCTTAAAGAAGAAGTAAATCCATTACAAAAAGCCAAGAAAAAAACAAACACACAGTTGAAGGAAACAAATGAAACTGCTTAAGACCTGAAAATGGAAATAGAATCAAGAAAGAAAACTCAAATGGAGGGAATCCTGGAAATGAAACTTTTAGTAATAGGAACAGGAACTAAAAAGGCAAACTTACATCAGAATGCAAAAGATGGAAGAGAAAAACTCAGGCATTGAGATACAATTGAAGAAATGGATATATTAGTCAAATAAAATGTTAATCTAAAAAATTCCTGAAATGAAACATCCTTGAAATCTGGGACACCATGAAAAAAAACCAAACCTAAGAAAAATAGGAATAGAAGAAGGAGAAGAATCCAGCTCAAAGGCTCAGAAAATATTTTCAAAGAAATCATAGGAGAAAATTTCCCTAACCTAAAGGAGATGCCTATGAAGGTACAAGAAACTTACAGAAACCAAATAGATCGGACTAAAAAAGAAATCATCATCATCATCATCATCATCATCATCAAAACATTAAACACACAGAACAAAAAAATTAAAATCTGCAAGGGAAAAAGACCAAGTAACATATAAAGGTAGGCCTATTAGAATTACACCCAACTCCTCAAAGAAGACTCTAAAAGCCAGAGGGCTTGAACAGATGCTCTGCAGATACTAAGAGACCATGGACACCAGCCCAGACTACCATATCCAGCAAAATTTTTAATCATCATTGATGGAGAAAACAAAATATTCCATGATAAAGTCAAATTTAAGCAATATCTATATACAAATCCAGTCCTACAGAAGGTACTAGAAGGAACACTCCAACCAAAAAGGTTAACTACACCCAGGAACACAGGAATAATAATCTCACACCAGCTAAACACAAGAAAGGAAACACACACACACACACACACACCACATACACATGCACACAGCACAATCAACAACAAAATAATAGGAATTAACAATCATTGGTATTTAATATCTTTCAATATCAATGGACTCAATTCACCGATAAAAAAAAAAAACACAGACTAACGCAATGGATGTGAAAACTGGATAAATCATTCTGCTGCATAAAAGAAACACACCTCAACATCAAAGATAAAGATTACCTCAGAATAAAATTAGAAAAAGAATTTCCAAGCAAATGAACCTAAGAAGAAAGCTGGTATAGCCATCCTAACATATAATGAAATAGACTTCAAACCAAAATTAATCGAGAGAGAGAGAGAGAGAGAGAGAGAGAGAGAGAGAGAGACTTCATACTTATCAAAGGAAAAATCCACCAAGATGGCATTTCGATTCTTAACATCTGTGCCTCAAATGCAAGGGCACCTATGTTTGTAAAAGAAACATTACTAAACCTTAAATTACACATCGATAGAGGGAGACTTAATTACTCCACTGTCCCCAACATAAAGGTCAACCAAGCAAAAACTAAACAGAGAAGTACTGGAGCTAGGAAACTTATAAACCAAATGGATCTAACAGATATCTATAGAACATTTCACTCAAACAAAAAACAATATACCTTCTCAGCAACTCATGGAACCTTCTCCAAAATCGACCATATACTCAGCCACAAAACTAGTCTCAACGGACTTAAGAAAGCTGAAATAACACTCTGTATCCTATCAGACCACCATGGATTAAAGTTGGATATCAACAACAACAGAAACAACAGAAATACTACAAACTCATGGAAACTGAACAACTCACTACTGAATTACCACTGAGTCAAGGAAGAAGTAAAGAAATAAATTAAAGACTTCCTAGAATTCAATGAAAATGAATGAACAACATACCTGAATTTATGGGACACAATGAAAGTGGTGCTAAAAGGAAAGTTCATAGCACTAAGTGCCTGCATGAAGAAATTAAAGAATTCTCATACCAGTGACTTAAAAACACACTTGAAAACTCTAGAACAAAAAAAAGCAGACATACTCAAGAGGAGTAGAAGACAGGAAATAGTCAAACTCAGGGCTGAAATCAGTAAAACAGAAGAAACAAAGAGAGCAATACAAAGATTCAATGAAACAGAATTGATTCTTTGAGAAAATCAACAAGAGAGACAAGATTTATTCAAAATATCTGAAAGGCAGAGAAAAAATATCTAAATTAACAAAATTGGAAATGAAAAAGGGTGTATAACAACAGACACTGGGGAAATCCAGAGAATCATTAGGACATACTTTAAAAATCTATAATACATTTAATTGGAAAATCTAAAAGAAATGGATGATTTTCTCAATAAGTACCACTTAACAAGATAAATCAAGATAAGATAACTATTTTAAGTAGACCTATAAGCCACAGGACACATGGTTTTAGTGCAAAATTCTACCATACTTTCAACTCTAGTACTCCACAAATTATTCCACAAAGTAGAAACAGAAGGAACATTGCCCAATTCATTTTATGAAGCCCCAGTTACCCTGTTACCCAAACCACATGATGACTCAACAAAGAAAAAGAATTACAGACAAACTCACCTTATGAACATAGATGCAAAAATACTCAATGAATTACTTGCAAACAAAACCTAAGAACACATCAAAAAGATCATCCACCAAGGTCAAGTAGGCTTCACCCATGAAATGCAGAGATCTTTAGATATATGAAAATCAGTAAATGCAATTCACCATGTAAACAAACTGAAAGAAATTATCTTTATTAGATTATCTCATTAGATGCAGAAAAGGCCTTTGGCAAAGTCTGACACCCCTTCGTGATAAAATTCTTGGATAGAGTAGGGATACAAGGAACATATATCAACATAATAAAGGAAATTTACAGCAAGCTTATAGTGAACATCAAGCTAAATGGAGAAAAACTCAAAGCAATTCCACTAAAATCAGGAACAAGAAAAGCTTTTTCTTTCTTTCCATACCTATTTAATTCATTTATTTAACTAGAGTAATAAGACAACGAAAGGAGATGGAGATCAAGGGGATACAAATTTGAAATGAAGAAGTCAACATATCATTATTTGCAGATGACATATATATAAATGATCCTAAAAACTCCACCAAGAGACTCTTACAACTGATAAACACTTTCAGCAAAGTAGCTATATACAAGGCTAACTCAAAAAAAGTAGCCCTTCTTTATACAAATGACAAATTGAGAAAGAAAGCAGGGAGACAACAACTTTCACAATAGCGACAAACAATATAAAATATCTTAGGTAACCCTAACAAAGCAAGTGAAAGACTTGTAGGATAAAAACTTCAAGCTTTCAAAGAAAGAAATTGAAGACGATATCAGAAGATGGTAAGATCTCCCACGGCCATGGAGAGATCCTACTGTATAGGATTAACACAGTAAAAATGGTCATCTTACCAAAAGCAATCTACAGATTCAATGCAATTCCCATCAAAATTCAAACATAATTCTTTACATACCTTGAAAGGACAGTACAAAACTTCATATGGAAAAATAACAGAATAGTTAAAACAATCCTGAACAGTAAAAGAACTGCTGAAGGTATCACCACTCCTGATTTCAAGTTGTATTACAGAGCTGCAGTAATAAAAACCACATAATATTGGCTTAAAAACAGACAGGTAGATTAATGGAACCAAATCAAATACCCAGTTATAAATCCTCACAGCTATTGACATGTGATTTTTTATAATGAAGCCAGAAATATACAATGAAAAAAAGAAAGCATCTTCAACAAATGGTGTGATCTAACTGGATATCTCCATGTAAAAGAATGCAAATAGATCACAGCTATCACCCTTCACAAAACTTAAGTCCAAGTGAACCAAAGACCTCAACATTAAACCAGATATACTGAACCTGATAGAAGAAAAAGTGGAAAATAGCCTTGAATGCATTGGCACAGAAACTACTTCCTGAACAGAACACTGATAACAGACACTAAGATCAATAATTTTAAAACGTGATGCATGGATCTCCCCAGGAAGTAGAAATAGAATAGATTTTGCAGATGTACAGGGGGTGGGTGGAGAAGGGAGCAGGAGTGACCAGTCATCATCAGAGAGGTTTTCTCTGGCAGCAGATGCAGGGAGCAGGTGCAGAGACCCACAGTCAGACATACAGAGAGAGTCTAAATTGAAGATCTGCATTGTGTCCTTCCCTTGAAGATTGTGGAACCCCACAGAGGAGGCAAAGGAAATATTGTAGGAGTCAGAGGGGTTAGAAGACACCAGGAGAACATGACCCACTGAATCAAGTAAGCTAGGCTCATATGGGCTCACAAAGACTAAAGCATTTGGCTCAGGACCTGCATAGGTCTGGGCTAGATCCTCTGCAAATATGTTATAACAGTTAGCTTGGTGTTTTTCTAAGATCCTAACAGTGGAAACTGGTGTGCCTCTGACTCTTTTGCCTGCTCTTGAGACTCTTTCCTCCTATTGGGTTGCATTGTCTAGCCTCAATATGAGAGCTTTTGCCTTGTATTGTTTTATCTTGCTTTGTCCTGTTTGGCTGTTTTCTCTTGGAGGTCTGCTCTTTTCTGAAGGGAAATGAAGGGGGTGGATATGGAGGAGATAGGAGGAAGGGGAGTGGTTAGGAGTAGAGAGAGGGGAAAGTGTACTCATATATTTTTGTGAGAGAAGAACCTATTTTCTTTTTTTTAATTAATTTATTTATTTATTTTTACATTAAAAAGATCTTCCACTCCTTATACATACCAACCTCAGATCCCCCTCTCCTCCCTCCTCCCACCCCACTAGTCTTCCCGCCCCACCAGCTCCCTCCCTCAACCCACCCCCCCGTTCCCACCTCTTCCAAAACAAAGTGTCCCTTGGTGAGTCCCCAGATTCTGCCCCTCTCAGCCAAGGCAGGGCAAGCCCCTCCTCCCTGCAACAAGACTGTGCCAGGTGTCCCACCTCGGGCACTGGGCTCCAAAATGTCAGCCCCTGTGCCAGGGACAGATCCTGATTCTACTGCCTGGGGGCCCTCAGACACTTCAAGCCAAAAAACTATCTCAAGTCTCCAGGGGGGTCAGTTCAGCACCATGGGGCGCTCCTCTGTTATTGGTCCACAGTTCATGTATTTCCACCAGTTTGGCTGGCTTCATGATCTCAATGTCTCTTGTTCATTGAACCTCTCCTCTCTCCCATCAGTTGAACCCCTGGAGCTCTGCATGGTGCTCAGCCATGAATCTCGCATCTGCTTCCATCTGTCTCTGGATGAGGGCCCATCGGGGCTTCTCAGCCATGGGTCCATAGCTCATGCATCTCCACTAGTTTGGTTGGCCATCTCTGCACACCCTCCCATCATGATCTCTTAGTCCCTTGCTCATAGAGGGCCCCCTGTCTCCCATCGATAGGGCTCCTGGAGATCGGTTAAGTGTCCTCATCTGTCTCCATCAATCACTGGATAAGGGCTCCATGGTGGCAGTTAGGGTTTTCATCCCTGTGATCACTGGATCAGGTCAGTTCAGGCACTCTATCAATTATTTCCAGTGGTCTAAGGTGGGTTCATCCCTGTGGACTCTCCTGGACTTCCCCAGCACTCTGTTTCTCCCTATTCCCGTGATTTCCCCGTTTATCGTGTTATCTCCTTCCTTGCTCTCTCTCTCTGTCCCTGTTCCTGCTCAAACCTCCCACTCCTTTACACTCTCAACCTCCATCCCTTGCCCGCCATTTCCTCCTCCTCACTCCTAGTCAGCCCATGTAGATCTCATCCATTTCTCTCTCGCTGGGTGATCCATGCTTCCCTCCTAGGTTCCTCCCTGGAGCTGTAGGTTGCAGTCTGGTTATCCCATGCTTCACATCTAGTATCCACGTATGAGTGAGTACATACCATGTTTGACCTTCTGGGTCTGGGTTACCTCACTCAGGATGATATTTTCTAGTTCCATCCATTTACCTGCAAATTTCATATGGTCATTGTTTTTCTCTGCTGAGTAGTACTCCATTGTGTATATGTACCACATTTTCTTGATCCATTAGAAGAATCTATTTTCAATAAAGATAAGTAAATAAAAACAATTTTAAAAATAAATGGTCCCTCATGAAACTGAAAATCTTCTGTGAGGCAAAGGACACCATTAGTAAGACAAAATGGCAGCCTAGAGAATGGGGAAAGGTTTTTACCAACTCCACGTCCAATAGACAACTAATATCCAAAATACATAAAGAACTCAAGAAACTAGATATCAAAAGAAAACAAATAGTCCAATTAAAATATGAGACACAGATCTAAACAGAGGATTCTCAGTAGAGGAATCACAGATTTCTGAGAAACACATACAAAAATGTTCAACATCCTTAGCCATCAGGGAATTGTGGATCAAAACTACTTTGAGATTCCATTTTGCAACTGTCAGCATGACTAAGATCAATAACACAAGTGGTAGCTCATGCTGATGAGGATTTTGAGCAAGACGAACACCCTCCATTACTGGTGGGAGTGCAAACTTGTACAGCCACTGAAGAATCAATATGGCAGTTCTGCAGAAAATTGGGAATCAATCTACCTCAAAACCCAGCTATACCACTCTTGAATATATACCCAAAGGACACTCCATCCTACCACAAGGACACTTGCTCAACCATGTTCACTGAGGGCTTAGTCATAATAGCCAGAAACTGGAAACAAGCAAGATGTCCCTCAACCTGAGAATGGATAAAGAAAATGTGGTACATTTATACAATGGAGTACTACTCAGCTGTTAAAAAAATGATATCATCAAATTTGTAGTCAAATGGATAGAATTAGAAAATATCATCCTGAGGGAGGTTACCCAGACTTAGAAAGACAAATGTGGTATGTATTCATTCATGAGTGGATATTAGCCATTAATTAAATGATAACCAAGCTACAATCCATATACCCAGAGAGCTAAGGTAAAGACGAGAGCTCTGGCAGGAAGGGAGAATGCATGGATCTCCCTGTGAAGGGGAAATAGATTTTGCAGGTATACTGGGTGCAGATGGAGAAGGAAGCAGTAGGGATCAGGTGTTGGAGGAAATGGAATGGAGGGAGACAGTGTAGAGAGAAAGCTGGAAATGGGCACTTTGGGATGGTGCGGGAACCTAGTGCAGTAGTGCAGTGAAAATTTCCAGGAATCTAGGAGGATGGTCTTACTGAGGGCTCCTAATGATTGGGGATACTGAGTCTCAACAAGCCATACCTTGTAGCCAGGCAAGGCTCCTGGTGGCAGAACCAGTTGCATTCAGTTGTTGGCCTAGGAGGTCCACACAAACAACCAGGCTATGCTGAACAAAGGGTTACTCTCAGCAAACTAACAGTGGGGACCCCTTGCAAAGAACAACACCCACATAGCTCATTGAACATGGAGAGGTCAATTTGGTGCCTACATGGAGCCAACACTCCTATATTCTAGTCTCTTTGGTGTGGTAAGGTAGTCTGCATGCTACCAAAGGAAAAGGTAAACACCAACCCAGCCCCAAAACCTTTGACCTATGATCTGTCTTGCCTGCTAAATATGCTAGGGCAATGGTGGCACCGAACTTGTAGAATTAGCCAACCAATGTCTGATTTGACATAAGGCCCATGAGAAGGAATCCACATCTAACACTACTAGGATAACCAAGAACTCAGACATAGATAACCGAAAGACCTAGGGTAAAACCAAACACTACTGGTCAAAAAGAGGTGTCAATAAAATGACTCCTAATCATATTCTGCTATGCTCATAGATCAGTGCCTTGTCCAGTCACCAGTAGAGAGGCTTCCTCCAGCATCAAATGAGAGCAGATGCAGAGACTCCCAGCCAGACATTATGTGGAAAGAGAATCAAAATGTAAGGTATCTATCAAATCATTCCCTCAGAGCTCAGGGAATCCTGCAGAGATTAGAAGAGCCAGAGGGTATGGAGGATACCAGAGTTAGGCCCTTCAAATCAACTAAGCAAGACAAATATGAGCTCATAGAGACTGAAGAAGCAAGCAAAGGGTCTGCATGGATCTGCACCAGATCCTCTGTGTATATACTGTACCTATGAGCTTAGTATTTTTTAATTATTTATTTATTGTGTATACAGTGTTCTGTCTGCATGTGTCCCTGCAGGGAGGGTGCCAGATCTCATTACAGAGGGTTGTGAGCCACCATGTGGTTGCTGGGAATTGAACTCAGAACCACTGGAAGAACAGCTGGTGCTCTTAACCACTGAGCCATCTCTCCAGCCCCCTAGCTTAGTATTTTTATGGGACTCCTGATTGTGTAAAAGAGCAGGTCTCTAACTCTTGTGCCTGCTCTTGGGACTCTTTCCCTCCTGTTGGATTGCTGTGTCCAACCTCAATATGATAGTTTTTGCTTCACTTACTATATTTCACTTGGTCATGTTTGGTTTTTTTTTTATCTCTTAGAAGCCTGCTCTTTTCTAAAAAGAGACAGAAAAGGAGTATATCCAGAGTGAAGAGAGTGAGGTTAGGAGACTAGGAGGAACAGAGGAAGGGGAACCTTATGATCAGGATATATAATATGAGAAGAGAATCTACTTTCAATCAAAGAAAAAAATCATGATTCTGCAAGATAGCTGGATGGAGGAAGTGCTTACCATGAAAATCTGGTGATGTCAGCTCAATTCTCAGAACTGACATAAAGATAGATATGGTGACTCCTATCTGTACTCTCCTCACTCATTTGGTCAGTTGGGTAGTGGAGACAAGAGAATTTCTCAGGACTTCCCTGGCCAGTTAGGATTGGCATAGAGCACACTGTAGAGTGACCAATGACCAAAAGAAGGGAAGACTGCCTCAACAAACTGGGAGGACAAGACCAATGCCAGGAAGCTGTTTTCAGACCTTCACAAGTGGCACTAATTGTTAGCATTCAGACCCGTCCCTTGGGGACCTGGCCAATACACAGGCAATACCTTGGCCCACTCAGTGTCCTGACAAAGTCATGCACTCATTGCTACATGGTCTCTCTGTGCATATGTGATGTCACCTCATAAAAGGGCAGGGACCTGCCCACTCTCACTCTCTCCCACAAGGTCACATATGCAGCTCCTCTCTGCCCCCTTTCCCATCTCTTAATCTCTTCTTCTTCCTCTTTTCTCCTCAGCTCCCTTCTCTCTCTTCCCCCCTAATAAAACTCCATGTGAGTGAGGTCTGCATAGTGTACCTCTCTCCATGGCTCCCACCTGCAGTGACCACTGCATGCCATTTTTAAAATACAACATTTGTGCCATGACATTTGGCACACTCTTCTGGCAGTTTCTCCTGGAATCCAGCAGTCTGAGACATTCCAGGACCCTGGAACCTTCAACAGCATCACTTTTCCAACTAAAGGATTGCTGGGCCCCTTCATCCGTGATTGGTAAGCCCCCCGCCCTCCACTTCTGGATATTTCCCATGAGTGAGACTTTGTTTCTCCAGCACAGTCCTCAGCTTCTGGCTTTTCTTGACGTCCTGGTACCAGGTGACTGTGTCTCACTTGGGATCTTAGCCCATCGGCCGCTACTTTTTTGGATGACAATCCACTGAGCAGCCTGTGCCTCCTCACTGGTCCTTCCCGAATTTTGAGACACTAGAGACTCCAGCCCTTGGATCTTCTCTACCTCACTCATGAAAGATGCATCAACCATCCGACTTAAGGGATAAAATTACCCGCCTTTGCGCCAGTACCCCTTAGATATCAATGATATCAGTTCAAATGGTCACTTACTGGCACCCCATATCCCAGTATTTCACGGGACCTTTGCAACTTCTGCCAGTGATCCAATAGATGGAAGGGGGAATCCTGTTATCAGATTTCTCCAAGCCCTTTTCTCTGTTCTTTCTTCCTGCTCTATTCAGCTCCTGCTAGCTATGAAGCCTGCTGTTGTGCCTTCCTGTTAAACTGTATTTCCCCTGCCCAGCCTCTGCCAAAGCAGTTACATCATCAAATGTCACCACGTCCCTTTCCGCGGCATGTGCGCCCTTTAAAAGTGCCCATTAGGCAGAGCTCATTCTCTGCCTCCTCTCTTGCCTCTTATTCCTCTCCTTGCCTCTAACTCCCTCTCTTACCTCTTCTTTTCTCTCTCTCTTCTCTTCCCTCTCATCTGCCTGCCTCTCCTAAGTCCCCAGTCTGATGTGCCCTTTCACTCCTTCACTTTCTTACTCTTTTGCTCTTCCCCTCTTGATAAACCTCTTGTACTAACTCTGTTGTGTGTGGCATTTTTGTTTAGTGGCATACCTTGACAGGGCCCGTCAAAGGCACCCACTTTATGCCAAGACCTCACCCACCTGCTCCACCCTGCAGCAGATCTGCTCTCTTCCGCCTGCTTTCTCACTCACCAACAGCTTTGCCTTCAGTATTCTTTGGACCAGACGGTCAGAGAACCAAGAAAGAATTCTCCACTTTCTTGCTTTTTCTTTGCTCCAAAGACCTGGTTATGCCTGTCTACTCTCTCTCTTAAATGCCCTGTCTGTTTACTACAACATGTGAGTCAGAGCAAGCTTTGTCTCACTCAGCACACATTGGTTCTCACTTTCTTCTTATTTAATCAACTCCTGTTTAATATATCTGTGTGTATATGCATGTGACTTGGATTTAACCCTATATGTGTGAATGTAAGCTAGCCTCAATTTTGTGTTTATGTGTATGTAATTTGGATTCAACTCTGTGTACATGTGTATATTTCATTCAACACTGGTTTATAATATACTCTATATTATAATAGAAATTTAATGTTACGAAGATCCACTTGGATTAACAAAAGCTAATTTAGAGATTTATACCTATGTGCTTGCCAAGTGTTCAAAAACAAGCTTCTAGAGAATTTAAATCAATGATGGCATAGGTTTGATAATTAAGGTATTTGATAAACAAGATATATATTCTATAATGGAATTTCTGGTCCCCTGAGAGGGTCCTTTTCTCAGAATTGGGCCACACCCCTACTTACAAGCCCATTTTCTTAGTCTTATGAAAGCTGATAATGTATTGCAGACTGTCAGGGAACACAAGTTCATAGTCAGTCATTCATACCTAATAGACAGTCCTCAAATGCTCAGAGATCTGCAGAATATGGCATTTAAAATGTTAATTTAAAAGCTTTTCATGATAGAGAGACATGCCAGCTCCTGGCAGCACACATATTTCTTCCAAAGATGATGGATGGGCACAAAAGAACCTCCACCCAGAACTTGCTCCAGAGTTGCAATGCCAGACACTGAGCAAAATGGCTGCCAGGGCCTTCTTCAGACTGTGGACAACAGGACTCTGGGAAATCCATTGCCTCACTTTTAAGCAAGGTAGGCTATTGGATCTTCTGAGGTCTGGCAGGCCTAGGCCCAGCAGCTGAAGACTGATGCTGTTGCCCTGAGACCTCTGCCCTCAACAACCATGGAGGACCCTAGGGTGGTTGTCTAGGTAGCCAGCAAGTAAGTCTCTGTCACTTTCAATCACTAACTCAGGTAAAATTTATCCTTCTCAGAACTCTGCCATCGGATGACCAGGCTTCATCAGTTCAACAGCAGCAACCAAGGCTTCAGCTGCCTTCTCAGTTCTTTATGTAAAATTCACAAACCTCACTCTCTTAGAGCTAATACTAAGTGTAGACACAGTTCACCTTGCTACCAGACTCAAAAAAGAGATAAACTCACTTTACAATGATGGCACTCAGTGGTCAGTCACCTGACTCTCCTGGTAAATTGGATAAAAAGAAGGTGCTTTAAGGTTTGTTTATGTAAAGATGGGAAAGCTGTCTCTCTTCTGCTCATTTACTTATTCTTCTCAGATCTGATGATCTTTGATGACCAGGGTACTGATAGATTTGCCAGTTAACAGCTCTCCCACACACACATTAGAGAGGGTATGGAAGCCCCCCAGCCTTTTGCTATGACACCAAGATATAAATCTGTCCCAGTTGTTTTACAGACACTTGTAGGCCCTGAACAGGTCCACTTACCTGCCAGTCTCATGACAAGGCCAAACCCACAGGGGCCTTCCAGATATGCCAGCCTCTCCACCAGCTCCAAGGATGCCAACTGGGCAAATACTGACAGATTAACTTCACCCACAAAGCTACTCATAAAAACTTCATTATCTCCTAACTTGTTGACAGTTTTACAGAATGGATAGAGGTGTTCCCCACCTCCAGGGAAACAGCAGATGTGGTGACTCAGATACTTCTGAAGAATACATCACCCCTCAATTTGGCGTGCCATCTCCCCAAGCTCCTGGGACTTCGCTGCAGGTACCACCTCTCCAGGCTCAAACAGGCACCTACCCAGCAACTGGAACCTGGTTTTCCAAGATGTCTCAATGAAGGACATGTCCGCTCTCATGTCTTGTTCATTCACCCCTGCCTCTTCTGTACAACCAGGGCACTTCTCCATCCAATCCCTTCTAGCAGTTACAACTCTTCCCATGGCTAGCCCCACTCACGAGGCCAATGATAACAATCTCTTTTTTCTCCTAGCAACTTCTCTTCTCAGCTCCCACAAGGAAGAAGAAGGTCTTCACAATGACAGATAACTGAGTGCTCCTTCACTCACACTTCCCACTGTGTGTGACCCCCGACTCCCAACTTCCCTGTCCTAACTTTGTCCCAAGTCAGCAGGAAGCAGTCTTGAGTATTCAGTGCCCCTCATTCCCATCCCGCTTGCCATGCATAACTCACCCTTTTTATAATGATGAAAAGGGAGGAATGTTACATTCAGACCCACCCTTTGGGGACCTGACCAATATGCAGGCAATACCTTGGCCTGTTCAGGGTCCTAACAACATCATGTGCTCATTGCTATATGGTCTCTCCGTGCATGTGCAACATCCCCTCATAAAAGGGAGGTGCCCTGCCCACTCTCTCTTTCTTCCTCTCTCTATCCCGATGAGGTCACATCTGCACATCCTCTCTCTCCTACCTTTCCCACCTCTTTTTCTCTTCTCTTCTTCTTCCTCTTCTCTCAGCTCCCTTCTCCCCAGTAAAACTCTCCATGTGAGTACAGTCTGCAGGGTGTGTTTCTCTCCATGGCTCCCACTCATTGTGACCACCATTTTTAAAATACAAGATTAATAACCATTTTTAAAATACAACATTAGTAATCAATAAAATGCTTTTTAAACAAAATAAAGAAAAAGAAAACAAAAGACAACTGCCGAGTATTTGGGAAATTGGGAACCTTCGTCTACTGTTGCTGAGACTTCAAATTCATTCAGCCACTGTGGAAATCAGTGTGGTCGTTCCTCAGGTAACGGAAAAAGGTCTACCAGATGACCCAGCTATAATGTTTCTGGTAAATACCCAAATGATTCTACCTTCTGCTACAGAGACACATAGTCTTCCATGTTCACAGCTGTTTTACTCATAATAGCTAGGGCATGGAAACATCCTAGAAGTCCATCCACTGATGTGTCTATTATGAAAATCTGGTCCTGTGGTGATGAATAACCCCATATGCTCCTAAGCTGGATTGCTTGATAATCAAATGTCACTATTTGAAAGGATTAGGAGTTGTGGCCTTGTTGGAGGAAGTATATCACAGGACAAGGGCTTTGAGGTTTCAAAATCCCATGCCAAGCCCAGAGTCTACCTCTCTGCCTACAAATCAGGATGTTGCCCTGTAGCTTTCAGTTAGTGCTCCAGCACCCAGCCCACCTGCTGCCATTCTTCTTGCCATGATGATAACTGCCTAAACAGCTGAAACTGTAAGCAAGCCCACAACTAAATGTTTTCTTTCATGAGAGTTGCCTTGGTCATGGTGTCTCCTCACAGCAGTAGAACAATGACTAAGACAGAAGTTAATACCAGGGGTGGGATGTTGCTGTGACAGGCCTGACCATGCTGCTTGTTGGCAGAATGGGGACTTTGGAACTTTGGATTAGGAACACAGTTGAATGCTTCAGGCAAGCTAAATGGTCCATACTAGTAGGACGATGGAAGACAGTGACGAATGTGATTTGGAACTGTGGGGATCCAGATCAAGAAGTTTCATAGAGGAACAATATCAGTAAGTGGCCTAGAGACCACACTGTGATATTTTGGCAAAGGATGTAGCTGCTTTTAGTCCTTGTCCCAAAAGAAAATCTGCCTGAGGAGAAAGTAAGGACTTTTAGATTAATGGTGTTGTCAGAGAAGATTTGGAAACAGCCTAGTATCGACTGTGTTGCATGTTTAGTAGTCATCACTCTTATGCAGATCTATAATGAAAAGGAACAAGCAGAGTAAGGAAAATACAGAATGTACAGTTTGAGGAGAAAGGAAGTATCAGAAATGTAATGTTGGAGTCAAGCTCATTGCTCAAGGAGATAAAAAGTTTAAAGAAAAGCCTGATGCTAAATGGAATAAAAAGACTGGTAAGCTCATGGCAAGACCCAACCCCGCTAAACTTCCAACTTGTGAGAAGGAATTAAAGAAAAGCCTAAGCACTGAAGGAAACCATCAAAAACAGAGCTGCTACAAATGTAACTGAACAAGGGGGGCAAGTTCCAGCCCCATTAAGCAGCATAACTGGGCAGCTTCAGCCACGCAGTTCTTGCTTAGAGTCAGGAGACAAGAGAGGGGTTATAGAATCTCTCTCAATGACTAAGGAAAGCAACAGAGTCTAGGCATGTATCAGGGGTGTTCCCTGCATGCAGACACGGAGACAACGCTGTATGAAGCTGAAAGATGAAGCCCAGACTGTGTTGGAAACAAAAGATTTGGGAGATACTGAAGTCATGGAATACCTGACAAAGAGATCTGCAGACTGGGTGTGGAACTGGCCCAAAGGAGAGAAATGTGTAGCAGTCAACAAAGCTGGAAGAAGGTGGAGATCTAAAAAGTGCTTTGACATCAGACATGGAGATGCAGAATTTGGAGTTTGGCCTACAGCTTTTAGCTCACACTTTGGTCCAGTATTTCCTCATTCTGATCCCTTTTCTGCTTTTAACGGGTGGTAATACGTATTCTGTGCCATTGTATAAAGGAAGTACATGATCTGATTTTTATTTTGACTTCACAGGGGTTATAGTTAAGAGATTGCCATGAATTTCAGAAGAGACTTTGAACTGTGGACCTTTGAACAGTGTTGAGACTGTTAAAGATTATTGGGACATTTGAAGTTGGACTGAATGCATTTTTGCATGATGATATAGCTACAAACCTATGGAAGCCAGGGAATAGAATATGCTGGTTTGAATAAGAATGGCCCCCATTGGCTCAGAGAATGCTTGGTCCCCGGGAAGTGGTGCTATTTGAAAGGATAAAGAGGTGAGGCCTTATTGGAGGAAGTGTGGTGTAGGCTTTGAGGTTTCAAAAGCCTGTGCCAAGCCTAGAATCTCCCTCTTTGCATAAAGATCAGGATGTAATTCTCAGCTACTGCCCCAAAGTCTCCCTGTATATCACCATGCTTCTATGCCATGATAATAATGGACTAAACTTCTGAAACTGTAAGTAAGCTCTCAATGAAATGCTTCACTTTGTCATGAGCTATCATAGGCCATAATGCAAATACAACTTATAGAAATTGGTAATTCAGATGTCAACCCAACAGATGAATGATTCTCTGTTGGAGAATCCCATTCAGGCAAGGCTAATGGAACCACTGACTCTGGAAACTGTTGCTCCTCTCTGCAATTTCACATGTGCAGAAACAGCTATGGTATCTCCCCTCTACCTGCACTAGTTTCAGATGACATGTATACTAATCTCATAATTACATCTAAATTTTATGGGCACATATATTTGTGAATGATAAGGAAGTTGACTTCTCATTTAGCTGTATAATTTTAATGAATAGAAGTATACTAGAATATGCTTCATAACTAGATCTATTGTTCCATGTGGACTGTAAGACGCTTTGAAGCCTGGTCTCTATAGTTAGCTTACTGACAGGGCTAGATGAAGAGACTCTGTAGATGGATCACAAACAGGACATTCACAGATATTACACAAGGATGAAATTATGAAATGTCTGGCTTTGATAAATCAAGATCCTTCAGAGACTGAATTGCTCTGAGCTTCCCCCACTAGAAGCTGATAACCAGACTCACAGAGTTCACCTGCTCTGATCCTTCAACAATTAACACTGTGTATGAACATTCTAACCTCAGTTTGTGGTACAAGATTCCATGTCCCCACCTATGCATTGCCATGGTAAACAGCTTTGCTCCTTATCATCTCTCAAGGAATGTGCTACTGACCTTGACTGGGCTTTGTAACTTTTCTGAGTATTGCAAAGAGGCTCCTGTTAGAAGTTTACATATAGCCAGATAGAGAGAGGAGCTAAGAATGACAGCTGAGAAAAACTAGAGGAGAAAAATTAGAACTTGGGTAAAATTAGAGCTAAAAACAGGCTGTAAAATGAGAGCTGAGAAAAGAAGCTGTAGAATTAGAGCAGAAGAATAAATGAGAACAAGACCCAAACAGTTCGCATGTAAATTTATTTAGTTTCTAAAAATACCCTCAGACAAAAAGGTCCTAAATTAGATTTCAATATGCTGTGGTTTATTCTATGAACCCTGTGTATAGCCTTGGAGCTGGACAAAAAGGTCCTAAATTAGATTTCAATATGCTGTGGTTTATTCTCTGAACCCTGTGTATAGCCTTGGAGCTGGACTCCATGGCATACATTATTGCTTCATAAGAGTTCCATTGGTCGTGGTGTCTCTTCACAGCAATAGAACAGAGACTAAGACAGATGCCTATACACAATGGGATTTTATTCAGCTGTAAAGAAAACTACAAATTGCAGGTAAACAGTTGGAAACCAATATACTGAGTGAGGTAATCAGACCCAGGAAGACAAAGGTTGCATGTCTCACTCATATGTGGATCTCAGTGTGGAGTATTTAGATGTGTGCATGTGTGTTTAATTTGAAGCACCAGAAGAATCCAGAAAAGTAGAAAGGGACCATTGGTCAAGTGAGGGAAGAAAGATCTTAAGAGAGCCAGAATAGTAGAGCACAGGTGATATTAAAGAGAAACATCAAATCATGGGGAGGGAAGTTTGATCATGGAGAAGGTGACATTGTAGGACAAAAGAAGAATAGTTAAGAGATATCTAAAAATAAAGATGTGTGATACAGCCACATGAAAATCTACTATTTAATAAAGCTTCCTAAATATTTTATGTATGAATGAAGGTACATGTGTATGCATTTATATGTACATGTCTCCATATGAAAGAGTTTAACTGGAATTACCCTACACAGGCAATGATGCTCCTCTGGTAGTAATTAAATGTGATCAAAATTCATTGTATGTAATGCTCAAAGATGTTAGGGGAGGGAGAAACAAACAGGATGATGGGGTATATATCCTAAGATATCAGTAAGGGTAGGAAGAAAAGGAGCTACAGGAGGGAGGAGGTATGGGAAAGGCACTGGAAAAGGGATGAGTCTAAAGTCTAATGTCACCAGTGTAGTAAAATATTTCAATTAAACACAGTTGCTGATCAAAAAAGAAATCTAAAGAAAAATGCTATGTGCTGTGCTTGACAAGAAAGTGTGGAAGTTGCACACAGGGTCAGTGGTAGAGGAGCACAGTGAGAGAACAAGACAGTGGGGAACTCCTTGCATGAGATGGGGTAGAGATGCAGCACATGAGCTGAGTTTGAGAATCTGACTGGGGGCAAAAAGAGATTAAGAAAGAAAGACTCAAGTGATAGAAGCAAAGCTGGGATCAGGTGGACAGTACACACTCTGATGGAGGTGCACAAGCAAACTGGGAACTCACTGAGTTGCTGATGTTATATACAGCAGGAATGAGGGGATGAATTAGCGCAAGTCAAAGGGGGTCTTGGAGGAGAACAGCCTAAGGTTCCAGTCATCATGGATGAGGAAGGTGCAAATGATACTCACCACACTCACTATCAATATCTACACAAGGACCAGGGTAACACTTTGGCATTCCCATATGTCTAGAGTGTTGGCATCCATGGCATGGCTATGCTCACATCAACAATGCAATTCAGTCACATTCCAAAATAGGATGCCCACGGGGGAACAGGTGAGAACAAAGAGGAAAGCAATCATATGCAGAAAAATAAGAAATGAGGAATGGGTACTACACAGAGATGTCACACAGGAGACAGAAGAGAGAAACAGGAATCTACTACTTGGGGATATTTCCTACCAAACCACACAAAGAATTCTGAAATTCCAGTCACATCACAGATGTTGTGTCACATCTCCATGCACTGAATACTCAGCAGAAGGAACACGACTTCTTTTAGACTCTTTATTGTTGGCATTTTGATGAGGTCTAGGAAGGGGTAACTAGGCTCTCAGCTGAGGGCTCCTGAAGACCCCATGGGCTCTCTTCTGTTCTTCCAAGCATCCAACAATAAAGCCCCAAGGCCTAACAGGAGGATGATAGCCAGGATAAGCCGGATGGAATTCTCTAAACTGTAATCTGATGTAGAATACTCTGTGGAGAAAAAAGAAGCAAACTTTAAAGTGTTTATGTCAACAAATATCAATTTTATTTTTGGCTGTATTTTCTACAATGACTACTGCATTTTGGTCTTAGAATAAAATACATTCTCTACATGAGTTATAGAAAGACCACTTCTGACAAATACACAGAACTGTGTGGAAAGCTAAGGAGGCTTTTTGGTTGGATGAGCTAGGGGCAAGTTAGATGTCAAAATGCAGCTAAAGCACTTTCTACAATGGCAGACTCATGCTAGGATCATATTTCTTGGGAACAAAGCACAAAAAGAGATGCATGTTGAAGCTGTACCTAAATCATTACAGATTATATAGATCTGAATTGGTGCTGATTACTAGGATAATGTTATTATGGCTTTTCTGTTCTAGTATATTCACTGCAATCTGTGGTACAACCCCAGCCATTAACTGCTTAGGACACAGTTAGTATTTACAAAGTGAAAGTTCATACTTCTACAAATACATCTCTTAGCTTCAATTTCACAATACACATAGCAGTAATCTAGTCAGTTGGATCAATACTAGAAGTCTGTCTGTATTTGATTCTTGGACAATGTGTTCTGATTATTCTGGCTTCCTATACTTCCCTATCTCTCTCCTGTCTCTATCCATCATCATCCTCTCCATAAGTTGCTTTCCTATAGTCAAGTGTTTGTTTTTCTTTAGTTTTAAGACTCAGTGTATTTAACCAGGGCCATCTGTGTGACCATGAGTGTGCAACTCTCCATGGAAGANTAGTGGGCTCACAAATGGTTACACAGCCAATGGCAGTGATGCCTCCATTTCCAGAATCTATCAGTGGTGACTAATTCATCAGGAGGGTGTCGGGAACTCTTGAGCCCTTCTCCCAATCATAGTTGGCTGTTGACAAGCTCGGTCTAAGGCAGCCTCAGTGTTAAGTGCATTCTCACTGAGTTCATAATGGAATGGATATATCCTGTCCAAAAATGGCATTCTATACCCTTCCTTCTGACCATCTTCCAGCTTACTTCTTTTCCCGCCTGCTTTATTACACATAGCATGAGCACATGAGCATGGCTTAAATACAAGTCAAATGTCAGGAAGTGCTTAAAGGAAAACATGATGTCGTACAATGAGTACACACTAATACAAAGTTTTATGTGCTAGACAAAGAGCTATAGACAATGAAGAAAAAGGAAAGAAAGACAGGTGGTATTTCAGAGGGAAGAGCATATCAACTGATTGTCCAGTGGCAGAAAGTCAACACTGAAAACATACATACAGGTAACATTCAACAGACTTAGGGGTTATACATAGGCATATATATAACCATAATAAAAATTGGTGAAGATAGAGGCCATGAATTTGGAGGAGGGCAGATATAGGAGAGTTTTGAGGGAAGAAAGGTAAAGAAGAAATGTTGTAATGATTTTANAATCCCAAATACTTTAATTAGATTTTTCCTGAACTTGCTAGGTGATAAATGGACATGAGAGGCCAGAAGAAAGTGGAGNGACAACTAGTGACTGTGATAGTAGGAGAAAGGTGATGCTGGAGTGATGGGCAAGGAAGGGAAGGAGTCTGAGGGATGTTTTAAGAAAGGATGGGATGTGGTGAAAAGCCATGTGGAAATAATGCAAAGGAGAATGAATAAATAATATATGCAAGAGAACAGATAAAATCTCCTGCAATTGGGACATGAAGATAAGACAGATGTTTGGATATTAAGCCAACCAGGAGCTCTGTTGACATGCTACAAGGTGTCTGAGCTGAAAGATGTCAAATACTCCTTTAGCTACACAACTCAGGATCATGTAGATGTCTTCCACTAGAGCAATAAAATTAATGGCCATCAGAAAATATTGCATTTGAGCAGGTGTCTAAATATGTTTATCACTATTTTAGTTTCCTTTCTGCTGCTTTAATGAAATGCTATGACCAATACCAATTTGGGAGGGAAAATTCATTTATCCTAGACTTCTAGGTCTCACTCTGTCAATGAGGAGTTTGGTCAAGAACAGAAGCCGGAACCTGAAGCTGAAACCATGTATGAACATTGTTTGCTGGNCCCCTAACTCCAGGGTCTTGCTTAGCTAGTGTTAACATGAGCACTGGCAGTCACATAGGTGATTGCTAAACTCATTCCATGACACTTGCAAACAATTGAATGACAGACAGGCACAGTAGTGGCCAAGNCTTTACATCTATCCCATGGGAAGCAAAGGAACATGGATCTCTGTGAGTTTCTGACCAGCCTGGTCTACTTACAGAGTTCCAGGACAGCCAGGACTACACAGTGAAGTCATGTCTCAAAAAAATTGAATGACAGGGAAAGACAGAAGATCACATCTCAAGGAAAAAGAAATTAACAACTTTATCCATTCTGGATAAGAGAAGACAAATGTTGGAAGTCCCTTAAATGGCAGTGGCTTGGGTATATTATAGAGCTCCTGGGTCCTCCATTTTCCCTTTGTTCCTGTTCAGTTACCATCTATGCCTTTCATCTTCTCTCCTCCCAATACCTTTGGAGAATAAGGAGCCCTCATTTCCTTCATGAACATTCTTATACAGCTCAGAATCACCTGCCATATAATGGTACTATGGACAGTAGGCTGTGGTCTCCNTCATCAGCTATGATCAAGAAACTACCCAACAAACAATTCCACAGGGAAATCTGATCTAGACCATTCATCACTCAGGGCTTCCNTCTCAGATGACTCTAGGCTATGTCAAGTTGGCAATCAAGCAAACTGGTGCAACCACCAGACACTCCCACATGATAACTGTTTACACACAAGCTCACCACACANCATCNNCTTCTTAGCTCTACCTGGGACATTCACATTCAGTGTTCTGCTGTCACATTTAGTTGCCTGACCTAGTGCAAGCAACGGTGGCAGTTGGGGAAAGGAAACATGTTATTAGTTCTTGTTTGTCTTCTTTCTCATTAGAGTGTATACATATATGTGTGTGTATGTGTGTGTGTCTGAATGAGTGTGTCTATGTGTGTCTGTGTGTCTGTGTTTGTGCATGTATATATAAAGATATGTGTGTGTATATACATCTAGAGAATATACATATTGATTACATAAAAGTAGAAAGAGACTAGGTTAGAATTGAAGACTGGTGGGAGTGAAGACACAGACAAAAGAGTAACAGAGGTGAATACGGTCACAGTACAGGATATACCTGAAGAAAATGTCATTATAAACCCATCACTTTTTGCAATGGATAGAAACTTACAAAAATATTTAATGTGAATTTTCTGTGGGATGAATGGATATAAAATATCAGGTAGAAAGAAGAAAGACAATAAGGTGGCTGTGTGAAGGTGATCTTGGGGTGACAGAGATGACACAACAAAGAAGGAACGGGATTTGAAAAGTGTTTTCAGGACACAAAAGACAAGTTGATGATGAGCCATGTGAGAACTGACAGGAAAAGAGGGTCCTTGAAGAATTCTGGTTCAAAAGAGACAGATGGACTCTCTGACAATACAAGGACAATTGTGAGGAGGATGAAAAGATGCCTTCCAATCCGGGTTTTTGCTGAGCTCTGTGCTAAATGTCTGCCTAGATAAATTTCAAATATCCCATTGGTTATATAGTTCTGAAGATCATAGAGAATTTCTTGGCTGCAGCACTAAAATTAAAATCCATCATCAAATGTTGCATAGAAGTGGATGTTTAAGAATATGCAGATCCAACCAACACTCCTGTGTGCCACCTGCTCACATAAAAACTCATCATGTGTCATCCCCTTCTCTATTCTACANNNGATTTCTTCCTCCTGCCTCCTCATGTCCATCTTCCCATTTTAACCCATGCACACTTGATGTTTTCTATCTCAAGTANGTTCCCAAGTGGAACTTCCATGGCCCTGCTCCCTTTATTCCCCAAACCTGAAACATGTCCCATCTCTTAAAATCCCAAGACATNCTAAATGACCAGAAGTTCTAAGATATAAGAAATAAGTCCCCTCCATCAAGAAATCTGGCACTGCTATGTCTGAGTTCTCTTCCGTTAATGTTTCCTACATTCTCCACTGGACTAATAGCTGTTCAGAGGTGGCACTATGATGACAAAAGCTGGTGGGACNGGTAAGTGTAGTACTCGTCCCTCGTCAAGGAAACTTCATTTTGCAACAAAGACCATTACACAGTACATTACATATACCATTGCAAACACAACAAACCAAAATGCACAGTTGTGGAGCTCAGGTGCAATGGATGCATCTACAAAACAACTCATACATTGTGATAGAAGGGGAGAAAAGATTGTAAGAGCCAAAGAATCATGGAGTTTGTTCTGAGATTGTGTCTCCTACTAATGTCAGAAGCAACACCCATAAAGTTTCTCCAACATGACTGCCTAAACATGAGCTGGACACCAAAATAGACATGCCAGAGGATGGGAGAAAGTCCATGAGNACTGAACCCTACATAAATAACTACAAGGAACTANNAATTCTGAGAGTGGAAGAAACAGTCTTCACCAGGGAAGAGAACACCAATTAGTTATCCAATACCAAATGGTCAGCTCACGAAACATACAATAACATTATACAGACTAAGGAGGTTATATTAAAAATATATACATATATATACAAATATGCATACAACAAAATTTAATGTAAAAAGAAGCCATGGATTTGAAAGAGAACAATGGGGTATAGGGGAGGGTTTAGAGGGAGAAAAAGGAGGGAAGAAATAATGTAATGATATTATTATCTAAAAGGCAAAAGAAAGAAACCGATGATCTCTTGAGATCTAAAAAATCACCTTCAATGGAGAAACTAGCAGATACTGTTCCAATTTTTCNGTCACCATCGGATAATGATGTACTTATCACACACACAACTCAGAAAGGAACATTGGAGGATAACAGTCAGCAATCAAGTGGTACACCATCTTTCAGAATGGTTCTNATTATGGATGGGTAAGGACTTCTATTCCCCAGATGAATATATTTGTATCTACCCCAAAATAATATAATTAACACATAATGTTCAGAGTCCATAAAGCAAATGGAGCAATTCCAGTCACTATAGCAGTGCAGTGTGCAACATGTAGCACACAGGAGACATACACTGGAAATGATATATCGCACATGGCATCCCTTGAAGCCTCTCTAAGCATAGAGACAAGGAACAAGAACCAGACATACTTACCTGGGGTTGAAAACTCAAGGAGGTCACTAGGCAGTGAGCACAAGAGGGAATTTTTCTTGAGACAACCAAAGCATCTGTAGGTCGTNCTGTGCCCTGGGCTCACAGGGGAGATGAGGAATGTGTTGTGGTCCTGCTGTGAACAGTTCTGGGGAAAGGAAGCATTTCCATCTCTGCAGAGGATGAAGATGTCAAAGAAATCATGTGTGTGACAGAGGAGAGTCCCATTAATTTCTGAGAATCCCTGAGGTCCTGAACCAACAGTAAGGGATGGCTTCTCCTTGTAAACACCTGGAAGTGAAAAAGCCCTGCTATTATTTGGTTGTGGGCACATGCCTTTAATCCTAGCACTCATGGGGCAGAGACAAATGGACCTTTGTGAATTTAAAAACAACCTGCTCTATATTGAGGTTTCAGGGCCAGACAGAGTTACATGGTGAGACCCTGTCTCCAAAAAATTACAAAAAGACCCTTGTCTTAGTTAGCGCTTCTATTGCTGTGATGAAAAAACATGANCATAAAGCATGCTGTGGAGGAAAGGGTTTATCTGGCTTACACTTCATCATTGCTGTTCTTCACTGAAGAAAGTCAGGACAAGAACACAAGCAGGGGGTTATTTCAATGTTTTTGTATCTGTTGAGATTTGCTTTGTGACCGAGCATGTGGTCAATTTTCGAAAAGGTTCCAT
>LZPO01034926.1:263431-277849 GCA_001675575.1 Neotoma lepida
AAGTACACAGACCCCAGCCTCCTCCCTCAGACCCAAGAGCACAGACCCCAGCGCAGTTCCACACCTGTGTGGACCTCCGAGACTGTCGCATAAGGCGGGAGCGAGCCTTCCGCTGAGACTCAGACTCCTCATCGCGCACAGGCATCTGGTAGGACCTAAGTGGAGAACCCCGAACTCAAGAGAATGCCCCTTGGGTGCTGTCATACTGTGAATGACACCTTGGAAGGGTGCACATTCTGGCAGGGAACATTTCAACTGTACCCCAACATTACAAACAGTACCCCAGGAGCCTACCCAGAGCCCAGGAGACCCCGAAACACTGCTGTCTCAGTACGGCCTTCCCCTAGCCTCTTTACCTCCGTCGATCCCTGGACTCAGCCAGGGGTGCTGCAGAGGCCGAGGGGACATTTGGCTTCACTGGGGATCCAGGCTCCGTCCTGGAGGGTGGAGTGGAGTGACCCAAAGGAGGAGGCGTGGCAGCCTCACACCTGCATGGATTCATTCATCAGCAAATATTCCTCAAGCCGGCATTCTGTGCCAGGCATGGGAGAGACCACAGAGAACAAACCAGTCATGGCTGCTGATGAACCACTCTGGGCAAAATACACACAAAACAAACAGCAGCCAAAAAGGCAAGTGTGGAGCATGGGAGAAAAGGTGCTTGGAGAAAACAGAATAAGCCAGGGACATGTACTGCGTTGATGTNAGCAAGGCAGTAGTCCTGGTGGGCCCCGGAGAAACGGTGGCATACAAGCAGACACGAAGGAGTAAGGAAAAGCCCAAGCCAGCGCTATGGACTCAACAGGAAGAGCAGAGGGCCTGAGGCAGTCAGACCACAGTGGCCTGGGAGTTTTATAGTAAGCACTTATTTGACGCACCCTAAGGACTTTCTCAGGATCTCAAATGCCAGGATAGCACAGGACCTGTCCCCCTGCCCCAGCCCCTGGTGCCAGGATAGCACAGGACCTGTCCCCCTGCCCCAGCCCCCGGTGCCAGGATAGCACAGGACCTGTCCCCCTGCCCCAGCCCCCGGTGCCAGGATAGCACAGGACCTGTCCCCCTGCCCCAGCCCCCGGTGCCAGGATAGCACAGGACCTGTCCCCCTGCCCCAGGCCCTGGTGCCAGGATAGCACAGGACCTGTCCCCCTGCCCCAGNCCCTGGTGCCAGGATAGCACAGGACCTGTCCCCCTGCCCCAGCCCCTGGTACTTACAGGGTAGAGGGCTCTGGCGTTTTCTGGGCGGGGGTAGGGGTTATTCTGGCAAGACGGGGCTCCCTAGCCTGGGGGACAGGAGAGAAACAGAGGCGATCCTCTCTGGCCCAAGGCTGGAGCCTGGACCCCACACTTCACGACGCCTACCTGAGAGGAGGCCTTTTCAAGGACAGAGGAGGAAGCTGAGCGCTGCAGACCGAGAACTCCCTCTGCACCCCTCCTTTCTGAGGGACCCAGGGCACCAGAGCTCCCTGTCTTCTGGAGACCAAAGCGCCTGGAGAAGGGAGCCTCTTCTGGCAGCTGGGAGAAGAAGAAGGTCTTCATTACTGAGCAAAGCAATGACCTCTCTCCTCAGAACCTAAGAGTGTATCTCTAGGAGAACCACAGTAAATCACAGCCAGGGCAGGCGCCACCAAAAAAATAGTTCTTTGTCCACAAGGACCTAGGAACCAAGTCAAAAGGCCACCTTCCTGACTGGAGGTGAAGTATTTNCCGTACCCCACCCATTGCCCCAAACCTCACATCATCAGCTCAAGGTGGTCAGACTCACCACAGCACTCTTGGGGCTGGAGGACACAGGAGAAGCCACGCCATTGAGGGCTCCTGGTTCCACAGGTGGGTGATCTGTGTGCAGAACAGGAAGGGAATGTCACAGGAGATGCCAGCCGCCTCTGGTATTTGGGGTTCCCAGAAGTCCAGGCCCACACTCCTTCCTCAGACTCAGGGGTCTAGTATCCCTACCAGCTGGGGCATCTTCTCCTTCATCCTCATCCCGAAGAGGGGGACCCCCTGCCCCACCAGGCCGGCGCTCCTTCGACAGATCCTGCAGGGAGATCTTCTCACGGCTGCTCAAACGACACACGGAGCTCCTAGGGGAAGGACAGGGTGTCCATGTCCAAGTCTGGTGATGAGTCCAACCCACCCCAAGCCTAGGCATTTCTTACCTTCTGTGCTTGCTGTTTGAGGGCACCTGCGGCTCTTGGCCTCGGCTCTGAGAGGCTTCCTTTTGGTTCCGAAGCTACAAGGACGGAAGGGGGCAACTGGGGAGGGGCAGAGAGCACAGTCCCTCCTGGATCTCCTGGCCGCCCCCTGTGCCACCTCTCCACCTTGAGGGCCATCACGCATAACTGGGCTAGCCACTTTATGCAGGGTCCTGCAAACACGGGGAACTCAGTATCCTGACAGCACACTGGATCCGGGGCTAGTCAAGCTCTCTCAAGCCTGATCCAACTGTCACCAGCCTCCAGTCTCATTCCCAGAGGGATTCTTCTACTTCCNAGATCTCCTTCCTGCCCTTCAGAACATCTAGGATGCTGGTCAGCTTTTGGCAGTGAAGGCCAGGGCAGGTGGCTCTTTATGGTTATCCTAGGCAAGCTCTCAGTCAATGACAGTGGCCGTCATCCCAGATTGTTGTCATAACCCCATGACCTGTCACAGAAGTAATCCACCAGGAATGTCACTTGCCCGTGCCCTCCTTGCATCTCAGTGTGCCACAGGACTCATCTCTGGAGAATGTTTGCAATGGTTCTNCCTGGCTGGCCGCCACAATGCCTGGGCCACCTCACTAAATAATGGATCTAGCCCATGCCATCTGTTTGGGGCCAATATCCATGATCCCTTCACTCTCCATTTTCCTAGCAAAAGTGCTAACTAGAGACAGTGTTGGGGGTGTGGGGAGAGATGGGTTCAACCTGTGTCACACACAACTGTCTCCCCAACGAGCAGGNAGGAAACTCTGGGCACAGACTCACCTCCTCCAGATACCCAGAGGTGCCCCTGTTCATAGCCCTCCACCAGAGCTGGGCTACCAGGTGGGAACAGCAGGTCCCAGGACTGAGGGTGTCAAAGTACACGGAATGCCAGCACCCCCAGTTACTGTTACCTCCTCAGAGCTGCCAAGTAAAGAGGCACACTAGAATCGAGACTCACGTCCTCCTGTTTCTGGGCCAGTTCCTCCAAAAGGTTCATCACCTCCTCATCAGCCAGGTCACAGGGACGCTGCCCCTGAGTAGGGGAAGGAGGTAGATGATGATGATGTGGGGGTTTCTCCCCCTACCCTGCCCCACCATCTGACATGGCCCTCACCGCATGGGTCAGCGAATCCATGCCCCCACCATGCTCAGCCAAGAGACGGCAGGCGTCCTCCACACCCCAGTGGGCTGCTGCATGCAAGGGTGTCCAGCCATCTCCATCCCGGAGCTCTGTGTCGTAGCCAGCTTGGAGTAGCAGCCTAAGGGCCAGGGAGGCTGGGGTCAAGTGTCAAGCTAGGCCAATGGCTGATTTCAAATTCTGTTCTGTGGCCACAGTACTACTGAGCAATACCCAAACATTACTGAGTTGGCTGGCAACCAGCCCTGCCCCAAGCTTCTCTGCACAACTGAGCCCTCCTTTAGACCAGCAGCTATAAATCAAACCTGCAAAAGGTCCCTCACACCACAGGGATCCCACTCTTCAAGTCCCCCAGGTTAAAGGACTTAGAGCAGTGGTGAGAGGTGATGAGGTGGGTGCAAGACTCCCCCACTAACCCAAGCCCATGAAGAGGATGTGACCCCCAAAGGGACTGTGTAATCTAGAACCACCTGTGTTAGAATATTGGTTCTCAACAATGTCAAGCACCACACACACACACACACACACACACACACACACACACACCCCTCTACAACTGGAGACATCATCACTGGAGTCCTAACTTACAGGTAGAAGCAGGTAGCATCAGTGGGTGGGGGCTGGAGAGGCTGCTCGACCTCCTCCAACATACAGGACAGCCCTACCACAGAATGGTAAGATCCAAAACATCGAATGCTGGAGTANAGCAAGGCCAGCTTAGCCAATGACCTTCCCGAAAGTAACAACCTGGCAGCTCTCCAAACTCAGAATGGGGCGAGGCCTCTTTGGAAAGAAGTGCAGTGAGGTCCTGTGTCAGTGAGGAAGGCACAAGCACAGGGAGGCGGAGATGCCTGACAGACCGCAAGGCACTAGGTCCTGTCTGGCCCTGAGACTCACCCCCCCCTTATGTTTCCCAAGATTCCCCTGCCTCCCTGCCACAGGGCATGCTGGGCTTCTTGTTATATTCCCACATGCTGGGTCTCTGGTGTAGGTACTAGCTGTGCTCCCCTTCTGGTNAGTATCCTAGGAGCCTGAAGCATGTCACCCAGTCACTCCTCCTAGTCCATCAGCACTTTGTCACCCAGCAGTTTCTACACCACCAAATCTGCCAGAGGGCCCTCCCTATTGTACACTATTTATATCCTCCCAAGGCCAAGGTTTCCTTTTTATAAACTTAGTTTTATTTGCTACTATTCTGTATGTGTATATGTGTATGTGATGTGTGCAAATGAGAGCACACGTGCCACAGCATGTATGAAGATCAGAGCACGTAGTCAGGGATTGGTTTTCTCCTTCCACCACCGGCTGCCAGGCTCTTGTGTGGCGAACACTTCTACTCCTGTGCTATCTCACTGGTCTAGAAGCCAAGGTTTACAGCTGGATGCNGCTGCTCCCCAGAGGACTGGTGGCAGTGTCGCACAACTGAGTCAGAGGTGCTTCAGTGGACAGGATAGCCTTCAGAACAGAATGGCCCAGCCCATCATGGCTCTCCTGTTGGCTATGGTGGGCACACATCTGAAATGCCAGCATGGCTAAGAGGATGGGAAGCTTGAGACCAGCCCAGGGGGCTAGCACCTAACAGCCATCAGTAAATATTTACCTCTACTTCAATGAGAATAACAGAAAGACTTCTAATATAGTCAGAAATAATAAANAACTGTAAATTTGGTAAACAGAGGAATGTAAACACAAACTCACACAAAGGGGGCTATCATAAAACTATAAAATTCAGTAAGATGGCTCACACCTGCAATCCCAGCACAGAGGCTGAGGCAGGAGGACAGGCAAGGCCAGGCTAAGCTATATTTCAAGTATCAGGCTAGTCAGGACTACACAGCAAGACCTTGTCTCAATTTAGNAGGAAAGAAGAAATTNCAGGGGAGAGAAGCAAGCANGGTGGCTCTCACCTCTAATCCCAGAGGAAGGTGAAGGAAGGAAGGAAGATTAGGAATCCAACACTAATGAATTAGTGGCTATCCTTGACCAACATGAGGTACTGACTGAAAAGACCAAATAAACAAACACAAAAGTTGTCATCAGTCAATTTTTTTCCAGGGCTGGGACTGGAACCCAGAACTATGCGAGGCAAGTGCTCTATCCCTGAGTCACCCCCAAGCCCCTCACGGGCAGATCCCAGGAAAGCATCTACTGATGACCTNCTCCCATAGCCCCGTGCTTCAGTTCTGTGACAAGAGAATGAGGCTATCCACAAGTATCGACACACTTTCTCTACTTGATAGCCCCCAGGAACTGGGAGATGGCTCAGGGCAAAGCGTTAAGCACACAAAGAATGGAGTTCTGATCAGCAGCATCCACAAAAACTGAGTGGCTAGCTGTTTTAAAAAAAAAAAAATGATATCAGGGCTGCAAAGATGGCTCTGTTCTTCCAGAGGACTGGGGTTCAATTCCCAGCACCCACATGGCAGCTCAAGACTGTCTGTAAGGGTTCCAAAACCCTCACACAGACATATACATGCAGGCAAACCACCAATGCACATAAAAAATGCAAAAAAATGACATCATGAAAATTGCAGGTAAATGGATG
Organism: Neotoma lepida; assembly: GCA_001675575.1. Lineage (NCBI taxonomy): Eukaryota > Metazoa > Chordata > Mammalia > Rodentia > Cricetidae > Neotoma > Neotoma lepida. The sequence goes on from LZPO01034926.1 coordinate 269,298, forward strand.
AAACTAGAAAAAAAATCCTCCTGAGTGAGGTAACCCAGACCAAGAAAACCAAACATGATACGTACTCATTTATGAGTGGATATTAGCTGTTAAGTAGAGGACAATCATGCTACAATCTACAGACCCAGAGAGGCTAAGTAACAAGGAGGGGTCAAGGGGAGGATGCATGGAACTCCCTGGCAAAGGCAAACAGAAGGGATTTTGCAGGGAGAACAGGGCAGGTAGGAATGGGAACAGGAGAGATCAGGCGGGGGATAGANGGGTGGAGGGAGAGAGTACTGGGAGAGATGACTGCAATAGGGGGCACTTTGGGGTGATGTGGAAACCTAGTGCAGTGGAAACTCCCTGGAATNTATGAGGGTGAACCTAGCAAAAACTCCTAGTAATGGAGGACACAGAGCCTGAACTAGCTATTTTCTATAACCANNCAAGGCATCCAGTAGTGGGACTGGGACATCAACCCAGCCACAAAAGTTTTGACCTACANTTTGTCCTGCCTCCAAGATGTGCTGGNGTAATGGTGACACAGAACTTGTGGGAGTGGCCAACAAGTGACTGGTCCAACTTGAGACCCATGCCACAAGAGGGAGCNCATACCTGATACTGCCTTGATGGCCAGGAACCAGGGGCTGGACAGCCCAGAGACCTAGGGTAGAACCAAATACTACTGGGGGCGGGAGGAGAAAGGTCAATGAAATGATGCCTGATGATATTCTGCTATACTCATAGATCGGTACCTAGCCCAACTGACATCAGAGAGGCTTCCTCCAGCAACTGATGGAAAGAGACGCAGAGACCCACAGCTCAGGGAACCCCACAGAAGAGGGGGAGGAAAGATTATAGGAGCCAGAGGGGTCCAGGACATCAGGAAAACATGGCCCACAGAATCAACTAAGCAGGGCTCATAGGGGCTCGCAGAGACTGAAGCAGCAATCAGGGATTCTGTATGGGTCTCTGCTAGGTCCTCCGTATATATTACGGTTGTTAAGCTTGGCGTGGGACCTCTAAGAGTGGGACTGGGTGTGTCTCTGACTCTTGCGCCTGTTCTCAGGACCCTCTTCCTCCTACTGGGTTGCCTCGACCAACCTTGGTATGAGGGTGTGCATAGTCTTACTGTAACTTGTTATGCTGTGTTTGCTTGATATCTCTGAGATAGCTGNCTCTGCTATACTCATAGATCGGTACCTAGCCCAACTGTCATCAGAGAGGCTTCCTCCAGCAACTGATGGAAAGAGACACAGAGACCCACAGCTCAGGGAACCCCACAGAAGAGGGGGAGGAAAGATTATAGGAGCCAGAGGGGTCCAGGACCTCAGGAAAACATGGCCCACAGAATCAACTAAGCAGGGCTCATAGGGGCTCGCAGAGACTGAAGCAGCAGTCAGGGAGCCTGCATGGGTCTCTGCTAGGTCCTCCGTATATATTACGGCTGTTAAGCTTGGCGTGGGAGCCCGGGACTGGGTGTGTCTCTGACTCTTGCACCTGTTCTCAGGACCTCTTCCTCCTGCTGGGTTGCCTCGTCCAGCCTTGGTGTGAGGGTGTGCATAGTCTTACTGTAACTTGTTATGCTGTGTTTGGTTGATATCTCTGAGATAGCTGCCCTTTTCTGAAGGGAAACAGAGGAGTCGATCTAGGTGAGAAAAGGGGTGGAGGGAACTGGGCGGAGTGGAGGGAGAGGAAACTGTGGTCTGGATGTAATATGAAAGAAAAAAAATAATTATAAAAATAAAGACTGAATGGACATGGCAGCCCATCTGTTATTCCAACGGGAAGAAGGCAGAGACAGGCAAACCTCAGAGGGAGATGGCTAGCTAAACTTGCCAAAAAGGTAAGCTCAGGAATCAGCCAGAGACCCTGCTTCAATACGTAAGGTAGAGAGCAACTAGAGAAGATCCTACAAGCCAACCTTGGGCCTCTACACACATGTGAATGTGCATGCACACATACAAGTGCCCATACACATGCATGCACACACACCATACAAACCTAGTTTTCCTTGCAACTAGGAATGGTCAGTGATGAGAACTGGGTAAACGGAACACAGGCATTAAGTGGTNCACANACTTCAGAAATGTTCTCCTGAAAAGGANCAGGTATTTGCTCCCTTTGCCTCTGCTTCCCNNTGACTTGGGATGTAGATGCAATGGCAGGTCAAACAAGTCACAACAGGTCACACCCTCAAGGAGGTGTGGCTGGAGCAGGGCATAGCCTCTGTACTGGATGCTTAGGGCATCCTGTCCCCAAAGGGGGTGGGCTCAGAGCTCAGCCTCAGGCCTGGGACTCATACTGAAACTACAGAGACTGAAGCCTCTCCCTCAGGAGCAGACCTATTCAGACAGGCTGTAAGTCTGGGGTGGCTCAAGGTCTTAAATCCTGCCTGAGAACTGCCTACATACACCCTTACCAGCATGAAAAGCAGAAAGGCAGAGAGGTTCANCTTAATTCNATTGGGGGTTTGGTTGTTTATATATCCCACTATAAAGCACTGGCCTCCTACTCAGTATGTAGACAAATCCAGCCTGAAATTCCAGTAATCCTCCTGCCTCTGCTTCTCAAGCATTGTGATTAGAGATGTACAATACCTTATCAAGCATGTATGTATGTATGTATGTATGTATGTATGTATGTATGTAGACAAGTTCTTACAAGATAGCCTGGGCTAGCCTAGAACTCACAGCAATCTTGCCTCAACTTCCCAAGTGCAGAAATTAAAGGCATATACCACCATGCCTGGCTTAATGACAATTTTTTTAAAGATGGATTTTATTTTTATGTGTATGAATGTTTTGCCTATATGAATACACACACACACAGATAAATAAATGTAATTTGTAAACCTCTTGAGCACAGCTAGGGAGAGGGAAGTATCTGGCTTTAGGTATGTAAACTAGAAGAAGAAAAGGACAAGAGCCCAAGAAGCTTCAGGACACAAAACANTCACTCTGGCCTCACTCACCTCATCACCTCGATGTAGCCCTTGGCAGCAGCCACATGCAGGGCAGAGGCCCCGGTCCGGGGGTGCCGGGCCTCTGGCATGGCACCTCCATTCAGCCAGCACCTTGTGTCATGAAGCAGCAATTCTTCTTCAGCCCGCTTGGCTGCCTCGACATCTACACCTGCAAGAATGAGGTGACAGGCAGACTCACACAGGATGGTCTAGGAAACTCCTGGCTACAGTCTCAACTGGTCACAGCTTGGCCCCATGACTCACCAAGTCTTTCTCATCTAGTTCCCNGCTTGGACTCTCGAGACCTGGACTAACCCAGTGTTTCCCAACTGTGCTCTCTGCAGACCTGGGCACCACCGAGGGGCTTTAAGACACAGGCCAGGAATGGAAACCACAGGTCTTGACCCATGTGGGTCAGAATCCTGTTTATGCATTTTTAATACAAAACCTCAAGTATCCCGAGCAAACCCTGCACCTGATTCCATCTAAGTTTTCCAATTCCTATATATATATATAATCTATAATCCAGTACCTTCACACACTGTCACTACTGGTTTCTTTTCCCTTCTAAGTGTGATAAACCAAACAAAACTTCACCATGTAGTTTTATGTGGTGGCTCATGCCTCTAATTCCAGCACTCAGCCTAAGCAGGATGATCGCCATGAATCTGAGAACAGCATGAGATCCATATCAAACCTGGACTACAGAGTCAGATTCTGTCTTAGAAAACACTAACAATTAAAAACACAAAAGCTGCCAGGGGTGGTGCACACCTTTTATCCCAGCACTCAGAGGCAGAGGCAGGTGGATCTCTGTGAGTTTGAGGCCAGCCTGGTCTACTGAATGAGTTCCAGGACAGCCAGGGCTACATAAAGAAACCATGTCTAGACAAACAAAAACAAAAGAACAACCAAAAAAAAAAAGCTACTTTACAAACTATTTGCATCATTAGGGCAAGTTTCATTCTTGCCCAGATGTCCAGCCATTTGACACCTTGCTGTCCCATGACAGAAGTGAGTCGCTACCTCAGCACATTGTGCTTACACTGGTATGCTGCATGCCTGGTCCCCAAACTCAGGAAGCTGAGGCAGGAGGCCAGCAGGGCTACATAAAGAGACCCTGAGTCAAAAGCCAAACAAAGGGGGAGGGGCTGGAGAGATGGCTCAGCAGTTAAGAGCACTTGCTGCTCTTGTAGAGGACCCGGGATTGATTTCCAGCACCCACACGGAAGCTCACAAACAACTACAACTCCGTTCCCGGGGGATCCAACGCCATCTTCTGGCCTCTTTGGGCACCCATACACACATGATGGGGACGGACACACAGACACACACACACAAATCTTAAAAAAATAAAGAGCCAGGTAGCTGGTTAGCACACAGCTTTTATCCCAGCACTAGAGAGGCCAGCCTGGTCTATATAGTGAGCTCCAGGACAGCTAGGACTACACAGACTCCCTGTCTCAACCCCACCCCTGATAAAATAAAATAAACAAAGGGCCAGTAAGATGGCTCAGAGCATAAAGTGCCAAGCCTAATGAGCAGAACTCAATCCTGGAGATTCACAAGGTAAAAGGTGAGAATAACACTCCCACAAGTTGTCCTCTCTCTGACTTCTGCACATGTGTGCACACACACACACACACAAATAAATGCAATTAAAAAAAGAAAATATCTTTATCCTGCATTTAGGTTCTGACCTGAAACTAAATTCTAAGTTGTTTTTGTTTCCTTTCATGAGCTCACTTTCATGAGGCTCCTACCTCAGCCTCTTNAAAGCTGAGATTAAGAGTTACNCACCACACCTGCACTCTCGGCACTCCAGAGGCTGAGGCAGGAGGATCGCTCCAAGTTCAAGGTCAGCCAGGACTACGGCATGAAGGCCTGCCTCAAACATCCCATGGGGGAAACATAAAACCAGNGGGCCTAGATGAGGCTGAAGCCCTACCCTACAACTCCAACCCTCGCTGTGATCCTCATTCCCTCAAGTATTATGAACTCACCGAGATCACAGCAAAATGGTCTGTTAAAGAATGTTCTGTTTTCTCCAGGGAAGGTTATTACTGCCTGATTTTACAGTTGTGAAACTTTTCGCTTACCAAAGTTCCACAGAGTTAAGCTGCTGTATACACTAGCTGGCAGCTATGGGGAACTGNCGAGCACTCAAAACTGAGATGTGTTGTAAATGTAAAGTGTACTTGGGATTTCAAAATACAGGAAAATGCTAAGGGCACTCGTGAACAATTGTTTTTAAACTTTATTTTGAGCGCACATGCCATGACAGTTTGTCAGAGGACAATTCTCAGGAGTTAAGTCTTGTCTCCCACCTTGCTGAGGCAGGCTCAGGCTCTCTCAATTCTGCTGCTGTGCTGTGTCCTCTAGGCCATCTGGCCTGTGAGCACCCCGACAACTCTCCCACCTCACNTTAGGGACTGGGAGTACAGATGTGCACCAGTGCCACCAGCTTTTTACGAAGGTTCTAGAGATGGAAACGGGTGCATCTAACATCTTTACTGGCTGAGCCATCTCCCCAGTTCCCCTTACTGTTTCCACTGCACCCGATTTGAATACTGGGTTGCTTTTTGTTTTGGCATGTGTGTGTGCACGTGGCCTCAAACTCACTCTATAGCGGAGGATGAGCGGAGGCTGTCTCTTATACACATCTGGTTGCTTTTTGTTTTGGCATGTGTGTGTGCACGTGGCCTCAAACTCACTCAATAGCGGAGGATGAGCCTCTGGCTTCCTGCCTCCACCTCCCAAGTGCTGGGGTTGCAGTCTTGCACTGCCACACCTAGCTTACTTGGTGCTGAGGATCATGCTTAACAGATAAGCACTCTACCGACTAAGCCACATCCCCAGCCTATGACTTGGAAGTTTCAAACTACATTTGTGGGTCACTCAGGATTTCCACTGGGTGCCACTGGCAAAGGCCTTCAGGTACCACCTGGCTTTAAACACCAATACAACGGGGCTGGAGAGCTGGCTCAACTATTGAAGGCTAGACTCACAATGAACACAAGACAAAAACCAACACAAGGGGATCAAATGCAGAGACTTACCAGTTCAAGGCCAGCTGGGACTANCAAAGTAAGATCCTGTCTCAAAAACTAGGTTTAGTCCAGTGGCAGTATGCCTGCCTGGAAATGTAAGGCCCCAAGTTCAACCCTCTACACACCCTGGGCTCCTTTCTAGCCTCACTCCACTCCCTCATAACCAAGGTGACCAACTGTTCCCCTCAACACATAACACTGTACACTTCCACCATGAAGCTGTAAATGAGACCCAAGATGTTCTTTCTCATCCCAAGCCAAGGCCAACTCCATCCAGACACCTGCTGCAGCTTGGTGCTACCTGGTGGCAGCCGCGTCCTAGCTCCTTGAGTCTCCTAGCCAACTAGGGCTTCCCTTGAAATGGCAGAGTTCAAGAATGGGTGACTAAAGTCCATCTGCAGCACAGTCAGTCCTAGAGAATAGGGCAGGGAAGGCCAGGACCGCCCTCTTCCTCCAGACTCCTGCTTCCTTAAAGGGAGTTACCCACAGCTCCATCCTACTGTGGCAGGGAAGGGGAAGGGCGGGGTTCCCTTGCTTTTCTTCAACCACCAGCCAGTACTCCTGTGCATGCTCAAGGATACCCTGTGCTTTCCACACAGCCCGCTTGCGTTCGTCAGTTTTTCTTATATTGGCTGTTTTGGGCTGGCTGGTTAATTAGGTTTTATTTTATGTGGATGGTGTGTTGCCTGTGTGTGTCTGTATACATGTGCTGGTGCCTGAAAAAGCCAGAAGTGGGTGTCAGACTCCTCTGGAACTAGAGCTGAACCCGAGTCCTCTGGAGGACCAGCAAGTGCTCCTTACCACTGAGCCATACCTCTGGCCCCTTCATCTTATGTCTTCAGAGTGGGTCACTCACTGATTTAGCTAGACTGACTGCCTGCAAACCCCAGGGATCCTCTAGATGTGCCTTCTCCCACACCTGCTAGGATTACAGGTGGTGGTGGGCTTGGCTATGTGGTTGCTTGGGAACTGAACTCAGAACCTTAGTATGTGCAGCAAGCCCCTCTACTGACTTAGCTACATTCCCAGTCCTGAAAATGAAAAGAGAGGAAGAAAGTGTGTGTGTGTGTGTAATACTGAATTTGTTGTAAGAAAATTTTTTATTACATTTATTTTATTGTGTGAATGTGTATGTGCACTCAAACATATGGAAGTCAAGGAACAGCTTGCAAGAGTCTGTTCTCTCCTTCTACCAAGTGGATCCCAGGGACTGATCTCGGGGGTCAGGCTTGGTAGTGAGTTCCTTCACCCACTGAGCCATCTCACCAGCCTGAAAATAAAGCTTTAATGGCATCCAGCCACATGTTTTTTCTCATCCTGTCCCTGGCTCATTTCCCTCTACAGCAGCGGGTAAAGTCATTATAACAGAGACCGTACACCCTGTAAGGCCTGAAATATATACTGTCCAGCCCTTTGCAGGAAAAGTCAGCTGACCCCTGCTGGGACCACTTGCTTATAAATCGGGGCGTCAGGGGCATCATCCACCATCTGGTGGAGGCACCAACCTTCCAGTCTCACCAACAGTTAAACACTGAGCTGCATTCCTGTGCATTCACCACCTCGGAATAAAAGTGCCAGGACAGGAGCTCAGGTCTGCAGCACCCACCGTGTTCCACTCCTGCCTGAACACTCCCTCCAGGCACAGCCGTCCGGCTTACGCTAGCTTGTGCTTGTAACTATCACAGTCCACTGTGCCTGTCTCTGCGTGCTGCAGTCCTCATCTGTCCTTCCTGGATGTCAGGTTCCACGGGAGACAGCTTCACCTTTCTCCAAAGCACATCCTAAGTCTCCTTCCTACCCTGTCCCCCAGGGTGCTCCTCCTCCATGGACACTGTGCTCTAGAGTCTTTGCCAGGGGCCTGACCCTGCAGCCTGGGCCATGACAGCACTGCTAGGCCCTAGCAGCACCCACTCTTCCTCCTTNGGTAACCACATCCTGACTTTCCTCGCCCACATGGCTTCAGTGTGACTCTGCTCAAAGCCTAGTCACAGGGTGACAAGTGATGGGCTCTAGGACTAACATGACATCACGTGCCAGTGCCACACAGAGAACTGTGGCTCAGCCACTGGGGGGGGGGGGCTGCTGTGCTCCAGCTAGGCATCAGCCTGCAATGCTAGGAGCCTTGCTAAGCACCTCAGTGAGAGGACAGATCCATGGATGAGGCCAAAGTGGCTGGTGGCATTGGGAATCCATCTCCAAAGACTGAAGCTCTAGGGCTTGGATAGACAAATGGCTCCGTTGGTGAAGTGTTCACCACACAAGCATGAGAATCTGAGTTCAATCTCCAGCACCCATGTAAACCGCCAGGCATGGTGGTGCACCTGTAATCCCAACACTGGGGAGGTGGAAACAGGAGGATCCCTGGGTTCACTAGCCCAATCATGGAAGCTAGTGAGAGGCCCTGTCTCAAAAATCAAGGTGTACGGCTCCTAACGAACATCCCAGATTGCCCTATGGGCTCCAAGCACACATGTACATGTACACATGCACACACAAGCACACATGTACATGTACACATGCACACACAAGCACACATGTACATGTACACATGCACA
>LZPO01034926.1:320367-331552 GCA_001675575.1 Neotoma lepida
TCCCAGAGTCCTCTCTGTCCCCAGAAGTCCCACTTACCCTCTACCTGCCTAGCTATTAGCCATTCAGCTCTTTATTAAACTCCAACCAAGGTGGTTTAATATCTTCACACAGAGTACACATATCCCATAACATGGGGCAAGGAGGTTCCAGGGACCTCAATAAAGTACAGGGATCCACAGAAGAAAACTCATGTGTTAACAGAACACAAATAGGAGCATNCAAGGACCAAGACAACAGAAGGCCCAGGCATTGACAGTGTTCCCAGGGATAATTCCGGGCCCCAAGGAGCATCTTCCCACTGCCTATACACACAAGCTGGCAGCTGCCACCTGAGCTGTGTCTTCTTCCAGGGAAAGCTGAAGGGGTCAGTCCTTGGCGTTCCAGGGACATGATGTAGGCTGAGGACCACGGAGTAATGACAATATGAACTCACCTTGAAGGCAAAGGTCTCCCCAAAGTGTGGATTCAGGGTCTGCCGATGCACCTTGGTCTCATGTCGCCTCCGCTTGTCTGGCAGAAGATAGACACTGACATAGGGGTCCGAGGAACCTCCTAGGTCCAACGCTGCCAATCCTTCAGCTTGCAAGATGCCCACCAGGAGCTACAGGTACCCAGACACGGATGAGGTACTCAAGTTTCAGCCTCCCTCCCAGGNTCTCTANGACGAAGGGAGGAGCCCCTGAGACCCTCCCCTTCCCAAGCATTCNCCCTCCTTCACACCCACCTGACCAGTCTGGAAGTCATAATCCAGTGAGTACTGCAGTCGTCCTAGCTGGTGCTTGTCTGATACCTGCTGTGCTGGCATGGAGGGTGAGGGGTCCAGCTCCTCTATTTCAGGCTGAACCTAGAAAGTCAGGGGCAACAAGGTGGAATCTTCCCCTGAAACTAGTACCCTCCAGTCTCAGAAGCCTCAAGAGACTCACAGATCCCTCCCTCAAGCCATCAATGATTGTTTGTCTAAACAGTGCTTGATTAGTAATGTCTGGAACGAGATATGGTAACATAANGACAACATATCTGTCAGCATTTGATTAGTGATGTCTGCTATGGGAATAGACATCATGAGACACAGTCTGGGACTGTTTCATTCCTCCATGTCCTAATGAATATATTGAGATAACAGTACAAATTGCCACCATTGATCTTGCCACAGGAAAATGTGGAGGATAAATGGTATATTTACCATGTGCTTAGCATTTAGAATACAAGCGTTTTTGTTTTGTTTTTTTTTAACCTAAGCCATAGATTCTCAAAGTCTTGTCTCTATCACAGATGAGTGGCAAAATACTGAGGTCACCTTATAGGGGTTCTGATTCACTAGGTCTGTGTGACATTACATCCAAATTATACATTGCAACAAAGTTGGAGGTGATTCTGACATAGATGGCCTTTGAAATCACTGACTTAAGGAATAGGAATGGAGGCTGGGTTCCAGGAANCCAAAAGGAATNCTTATAGGTAANAATTATAATAACAGCTACTTGTTGAGAAAGGAAGAGAGATATGAGTTAACTACCATGAACTTGAGGCTCAGAGGAATACAGGTGTAGTTCCCAAAGTCACACAGATGAAAAATGGTCCCCAGGGTTGGAAANCCAAGTCTGCCTGGCCTGCATCCCACTCGGCACTTGGAGGCTTAATATTCAGATTCTACCATAGCCTTTTTATTTTTTAACACTTAATTTTTTTATATCTTAAATTATGTGTAGGTGTGCGTCTTCATGTGGATATGTGAGTGCAGGGTGCCCAGCGGGGCCAGAGGCATTGGATACCCTGGAGTTGGAGTTATAGGTGGTTGTGAGCCATCCTACATGGGTGCTGGGGACAGAACTTGGTCCTCTGGAAGAGGAACAAGTGCTCTTAACCACTGAAACATCTCTCCACACTCCCTAGTCTTTTATTTTTGAAGGATTTATCTAAGTCTTCCATGACTCTCCATGTGTGTGTGTTGCCTATGTATGTCCATTCATGCACATAATGGCATATATGCTCTTTCTCTCTCTTTCTCTCTCTTTCTCTCTCTCTCAAACATGCTGTCATATAGCCCAAGTTGGCCTCCAACTTGCTATGTAACCATGGCTAACCTTGAATTTCTGAATCCTCCTGCCTCCCCCTCCCAAGACCTGGGGTTACAGGTGTGCACTGCCTGTAACATAAAACATACCTGGTTTATGTGGTGCTGGAGAGTGAACCCTGGGCTTCATGCATGCCAGGAAAGCCTCTACCAGCTGAGCTACATTCTCAGGCCCCTGTCCCTTTCTTTGGCAAATACTTCAATAGGGCTCATTTGACCTCATACCATGGAGCGTGCTCAGCTGTCCAGATACCTCACTCTGGAACGTGGTTTATTAACACCCTACAACCAGCACAGTGAATAACTGTTGATCCACCTCAAAACCCAGTAACCAGTCCTCAATACCTGCTCTTTCTCTGACTAGAATGTTCTGGTCTTGGCTCTCAGCTAACTCTGTTGTTTTGGTCTTGCNACAGAGGTCACCTCCACCAGGAAACTTCCTCTGCCTCTCTGGGCTGTCAACACCACAATGTCTGTTGTACCCTGCATATGACAACATCCTGAGTAAGTAACTTTTCCAGACTATTTCAGATAGTGTGGCTGTAGATAGGAGTGTGTGTGAGTGTGTGTGTGTGTGTGTGTGTGTGTGTGTGTGTGTGTGTGATGTATGCCTGTGTATGTTGGTATACTCATCTATTCCTGTGCATGTGTGTAAGTCAGAGGTCAACACTGGATGTCTTCCTCTATTCCTCTCCCCCTTATTTTTTGAGACAGGGCCTCTCGCTGAACCTAGAGTTTACCATTTCTCCTAGACTGGCTGGCCATGGAGTTCCAGGAATAAGCCTGTCTCTACCCCTCCCCACCCCCACTGCTGGAGCTATAGGCATGCATGGCCATGCCCAACTTTTGAATGCGTAAGCGGTCAGAACAAAGGTCCTCAGCCTTGCTGACCAACCACATTGCGTACTGTTTTTTGTTTCGTTCTGTTTTACAGATTTATTTACTTTATGTGTATGAGTGTTTTGCCTACATGTATGTACGTGCACCACATGTGTGCCTGGAGCCCACAGAAGTCAGAAGAGGGTGTTGGGTCTCCTAGAACTATAATTACAGATGGTTGTGGGCCACCATGTGGGTTCTGGAAACCGAACCCATGTCCTCTGCAAGAGTAGCAAGTACNCTTAACCACTGAGCCAGCTTCTGAGCCCTGATTTGTTTTGTTTTGTGAGACAAGGTNTCACTTTGTAGCCCAGGCTGGCGTTGCAGGCACTATACAGCTCTGGCTGACTTNCACAGCAACCGTANTGTCTCAGCCTCCGAAAGTGCTAGGATTACACATGTGNACCATCACACCCAGCTCACACAGGAGAGCTCTTGTGGGCAGTTACTAGNTCTGATCCCCAGAATCCAGTGGACAAAGAGGGACCAAAGACAGAGAATAGCTGGGGACAATGNGGAGAGCAGGGGTGTGCAAAGGAAAGGGTCGAAAGGCTGGCCTTGTCACACCTTATCTATGTAACTCCGGCCCAGCTCCTTCACTTCCTGAAGATGGACTTGGGCTTGGGCCTGGCTCTTCTTGCCCATCCGTCTCCGACAGCGCTTCCGGTAGAGACAGAAACAGCTGCTGAAGACCAGGAGGCCTGAGCCCAGCAAGATGGTGGCCAGGACCCAGGCAGGCACTGCAGAANGATGGACACAACATGCATCAAACCTCTGGGAAGTTGCTGGCTAGCTCAGTCTTGATTCTGTATGGCATCTTGAATCTTAGCTTGGTTTTCCCTCCAGCCAATTCCGTTCCATTTTAATCCCACATTTCCCTTTTAATCCCACATTTCCCTTGTAACGTATCTTACCTGTAAAGCTCAGTTGACGCTCTAACTCACGCTGACATGATTTGTTTTCTTACAGTCCTGATGTCTCTACACCCATTTTAATTTCTGNTTAACTCCTACTGCTTTTAGAAGAAGCTTTGCTCACTCCTGGGTCTCAGTTTCCATTCGCCCATTTATGATCCCATTCCACGCCCCACCCTTGATCCGCTTCTGGTTTTCCTCTCAGATCGGTCTCTCCTTTCCAGTATTTCAGATTCTAGTCTGGAATACTGACCCACGATCCCTGCCCGATTTTCCAGCCTACCAACCCGAGTCTTTGCATCTGAGTCCAGCCCCTAGGGAATCCAGCGGGGCTTTCCTCTGGGGCTGGCCCCGGGTTTTTCTCACCTGCGCCCTGCCTGATGCGGCTGGAGTCTGGAGGTGTCTCAGGCGCTGGAGACCCCGGGGTCGGGGGTTCTGGGAACATGGCGTCGGGCTCCTGCGGTGCTTCCTGCAGAGGTACCCAAGCACCCTATCCCCCCACTCCTACCCCCAAACATCCATTGAGTTTTCCGCGCATCAAAGACTTTTCGGTGCACACTGGGAATTAATCTCAGCCTTTCCAGGCCGAGGGAGGGCTTTGGGAGACCCAATTCCATCACAAAAGGACCCTCCCTCTCCACAGGCATCCCCCCAACCACCCTCTTCTGCCCCTTCCTTGCCCTTCCCAAGGACTTGAACCGGAAGTGGGCGAAGGCAGGCGTGGGAACCATCCGACCACTGTTGCCCAGAGAGACCGCCAGGCACCAGGCAGGGTGATAGCAAGGCTGGTTGCTGGGCAACGAGCCTGTTGCCAAGACAACGGGAGGGACTGACGCACAGAAACCAAGGCCGGGCGGTGCCTGTGCATGGGACCCAGGGCCGGGATCGCGCGGCCCGGAGAGGGTGGTTGAGGGTGGCCTGTGGTCTGTGCACCTACAGCGGCTCCTCCCTCCGCCTCGGACCCCTTGCACCATCACTCTCGCTGGTGAAGTGGGGAACCTGCCCCGGCACCTCTGTTGGGCCCCTACATCCTCTTGCTCACGAGTCTCGCGCGCGCGCACCCGACTCTCTCTTCACACCTGTTCTCGTGACCTAGTCGGCCTCCACTGCTCCCTAAACCTCAGATGGACATCTTCCCTCTTCTGTCCCCCACATCCTTCTCTCGTCCGCATCTCTGCTGCCCTCTGTTGTCTGGCCTCAGTCTCTCTNGGTCTCTCNCTGCTTNCTGCCTACCAACCTGCTCTCTTTGTCTCCACACCTGTCTGTCCTCTCCACACAGCCATCTCCTCGGTGAGGGTTTCAACCTGCTGCTCAGAGTTGATCCTTATCAGCGCCCCTCCAACCAGTACTCACCCCTACCCCTCCCACACACCTCNGTCCCTCTACCAACGGGACTGAGGATGTGGCTTGGACAGAGGGTCCTAACAGCTCCTACCTGCTGGGTGGCTGGACAGGACCCTCCTGGAGGCGCCGAGTCCTGGGCTGCCGGGACCCCGCCCCCAGCACGTGGGCGAATGGCGCTGTCCCGTGTGCTGATCTAGCTCGGCGGGGTGGGGGCGCGGCTGAGTCCAGCCAGGCTGGTGCCTGCGCCCCTGTGTGTGAACGCGCGCGCGTGTGTGAATGTGTGCATATGTGTGCGTGCGTGTTCTGCCCCGGAAAAAGGAGAACGCCCTGCTCCGCCCCTCGGCCCGCCACACCCGAGAACCACCATGGCGCCCACGTACGTTGATCTTAGTACCTTGGAAGGTTCTGACGTCTGGCTAAGTCATCGGACATCTACACTGAGCCCCAGCCCCCGCAAGACACACACAAAACAGACATTGTGCGATGCAAATAACTGAATTCCAGAACACTCGGTTTTAGGATCCATGAGAAACCCCTCTGGAGACCCAAGTACTCAGCTAACCCAGATTCTTGAGGCAAGGAACGGGAGCTTCCANCATTTCTGCTCTCAGACATTACCTCCCCTTAACCAATCCCAGAACACAAGCTCTTACATCCCTGGCTGCAGCCAACACAGAGGTATGGTACCTCAGCCCTCTTTGAGAGACTCTCCTATCCGAACTTGTGTATGTGTGTTGTGTCTGCAGCACATCTAGGTTCACAGAGGCAAAGCCATGTGCCGTGCATGTGTGTGTGCATGTGTGTGAAGGTCGGAAGACAACTTTGCATGTTTTCCCTCTGGTGCCATCTACCTTTTAAAAACTTAAATTACATTTATTTATTTGTGTGGGAGAGTGCGCATGTGGAGGTCAAAGGACAGTTTGAAGGCGTTGGCTCTCTTCTACTACCATGTAGGTTCCTGGGGATTGAACTCAGGTCACCAGACTTTACAGGAAGGGTCTTTTCCAGCTGAGCCACCTCAGTATCCCTGTCCATCTTGTTTTGAGAGACGGTCTCACTGGCCCGGAACACACCGAGTAGGCTAGGCAGGCTGACCATCAAGCCCCAGGGATCTGTCCATCTCTGCCCCCCCCTCACTTCTGCCACTAAAAGCAAGCCCCACCACACCCAGCTTTTTCGACATGGGTTCTGGGGTTCAAACTCAGGTCCCCATGTTTGCAAAGCAAGCATTTTCCCAACTGAGCTATCCTTCCAGCCCCAATCCCCCCCATTCCAGGGGGGGTGGGATATAATGGGTTCTTCAAGTTCCCTTCATACGTGTTTGCTCAGGCTTTAAGATCCGGAACCCCCTTTTCTAGCCCAGTAATATCTTCAGAGACAAAAACCCACCTTCGGGGAGAATAGTTTAATAAATTATATGGACAGAAAGAATGTGTAGGCATGGGTTGCAGGGACACCACAAGCAAAGGAGCTCCCTTCAGCCTCTGATTCAAGGAGACTGATTTGGTATCTGGAATAAGGGGAGGGAGGTGTGCAGGTACCCGCCTGCCCTTGTTCCTCAGGTAGCAGAATTCCAGACCCTGATTCCTTCTTCCGAATCTTCCGAATCCAGCCTGTTCCTATGAGACCATGGCACAGCCACCTGAACTCAAAGAACAGGAAATCCCCTTGTCACCCGTGTCCTCAGGCACCCATCTCCCACAGGGCTTATAGTTGAAGTACATCAGTCCCATCCTGTCCTTGGACAACAGGAGATGGCTTTCCAGTCGGCTGGAGAGGCTGAAACTCCAACTCTAGTTCTCTTGGAGGTCCAGGTATCTGGGCTCCAGCAGGGGTCCATATCCAGTCCAAGTATTTCTGTGTGTAGGCTCAGCACCCAGAAGCGGAGGTCTCAGACTCATGAGCTCGGATGGCGTCTTCATTCTCGAAGATGAAGTTGGCCACATTCTCATATGTTGCCTCCTTTAGGATAGGGGCTGGGGCTGACTGCTGGAGGGATCTTAAGATGCACTGGTGCAGGAATACATACTGAGCCTGCAGAGCATGCACAGGGGTGAGGAATTTTCCCAAAGGGTCCCTCATTCCCCCCACCCTGCCCATGCCCCCTTAGAGCCCCTCACCTCTGTCTGCACCATCAATGGCCGGTTCTCTCTCATCTTCTTCACAAAGTTGAAGGGACCCACCAGCCCCTTACACTCCAACTGTCGGAGCAGGACGTCCAGTGCAATGAGGGTACCTGTCCGGCCCACGCCAGCACTAGGCAAGGGACAAGACAGGGGTTAGGCCTCCTCCAGAGAGGAGGGAGGTCTGGAGTTCTAGCAGCTGAGATTGTATGGCTTTTTGTTGTTCGAATCTTAGATGGTCTTTAAGAAAAAAACCCAGAGCCAGATATCAGGGTGAAAGCTGAAAGATCAGAGAAGCAGAACAGCCAGCCACTAGTTCTTACACCTATGAAATCCTCAGCCTAAAGAGAGCGAGTTCCTGTTTCCTCACGCCTTATATACCTTTCTCTGCCCTGCCATATTCCTGGGATTAAAAGCGTGTGTCCTTCTCAAGCAAAGGCATGAGATCTCAAGTGCTGGGATTAAAGGTGTGTGCCAGGGCTGGAGAGGTGGCTCAGAGGTTAAGAGCACTGACTGTTCTTCCAGAGGTCCTGAGTTCAATTCCCAGCAACCACATGGTGGCTCACAACCATCTGTACTGAGATCTGGTGCCCTCTTCTGTATACATAATAAATAAATCTTAAAAAAAAAATAAAGGTGTGTGCCACCACTGCCTGGCTCCATTTCTCTCCTACACTGGATCAATCTTATGTAGTCCAGGGTGGCCTTGAACTCACAGAGATCCAGATGGATCTCTGCCTCCCGAGTGATAGGATTAAAGATGTCTGTGCCACCACTGCCTGACCTCTATGTCTAATCTAGTGGCTGGCTCTGTCCTCTGATCCTCAGGCAAGTTTATTATCACCACAGGTTTTGGAGCACTCAGGAAGTGTGACACTCAACAAGTCACAGTTTAAGTGGGGACTGTGAGGCAGTGAGAACAGTGACTAGCATTTTCTCCATCCGGTTGGCCATGTTCTGTGAACTCTGCTTGATCTTTTCACTGCTCCCAAGCACNAAAATAAGATGTATCAGCACACCCATTTTACAGGTGGCAACATGAAAGCTGAGGACAGGGAAAGTCACATGTCCCAGGCCATGCAGCTAATAACAGATCTGGAACTGAAATTCATTGGAATAACCCCTAAACTAATGGGCTTTAGGGTTTACTGTTGTTGTTTGGTTGGTTTGGTTTTGATTTGGGATTTTCAAAACAGGCCTTCTCTGTGTAGCCCTGGCTGTCTCCTGGAATTCACTCTGTAGACCAGGCTGGCCTAGAGTTTAAGAGATCCACCTGCCTCTGCCTCCCAAGTGCTGGGATTACAGGTGTATTCCACCATGTCCAGCCCCCAATTGCTTTTTAGAGATTTTATTTTACTTTTAATTATGTGTATGTGTGCATGTCTGTGATGGATTCTGCGTCCCTGGGGAGGCTTCCAGGGTGTCACTCACCTGCAATGCACAATGGGAGGACCCCCATCCGTGCTCTGATCCAACCACTGCCGAAGCACCTTTTGGAAAGCCAGCAAGGGGTCTGGGGAGTAAGGGACTCCATGATCTGGCCAGGCTACGTAGTGGAATTGGCGCACAGAGAGCGTCTGCTTCTCCTCCACCTGAAAGGAGATGAAGGCTGAGGAGGGAGAGTGTAGAGACTCCAGAAGTCGCTATGCCCAATGGGGGATTCTCTGGGACACACTCTGCAGGGAGCCTGCTTGAGGAGTTCTTGGTGGGGTTGGAGGGGCTCACGTGGAAGAGCTGAAGATCCCTCACTGTCCAGTTCTCCTTCACTTCTTCATTAATCAGTGTCACCTGCAACTGCCCATGAGTGCAGGGCTGAGCATCCAGAGGCCAATAATGCTCACACTTCACCTGGGCAGGAAGACCGGGAGAGTCAGAAAACAGAACAGGGTGCGTGCGTGCATGCGTGCGTGCGTGTGTGCGTGTGTGTGTGTGTGTGTGTAGGTACACTGTGGGGAGTGAATATGCCTGTGTGTGCATATGGATGTGGATGCCTGAGGCCGTTCGTTGTCTTGAGTCTTCCTCAACCACTCTACATTGTACTCACTGAGACAGGGTCTCTTGCTGCCCACTATGACTAGTCTGGCTGGCCAGCTTGGTTCAGAGGCTCCGTTTCTCTGCCTTCTGAGGGCTGGAATTACAAGCGAGTCATCATGCTCACCTGGCGTTTATGTAAGTTCTGAGGATCCAGACTCTGGCCCCTGTGCTTACGTGTTAAATCCTTTATCCATTCAGTCATCTCCCCAGCCCTGAGAACAAGACACCTTTTGCATGTTGCTTTTTTTTCCCCCTGAGAGGACCATCTTGAGCTTGATTTGAAGTCAAAGATGACCTTGACTTCTAGTCCTCCTGCCTCCATCTTCCAGAGTGCTAGGATTATAGGTTTGTGCCACCTCATAGGTTTATATACTGCTATGAATTGAACCTAGGGCCTCATGCATATTAAGTACCAGCCTCTTCATTCGGTACTTCTAATCAAGGTGAAGATATGCTTGTTGCCCTGGCAACAAGGGAGGACCCAGAGGTGCCAGATCTAATAGATTCACACCAGCCAAGAGGACTCCTTAATCCCAAGGTCTGTGGAGCCTTGATATAGTTTGAATGTGCCTCCCTTAAAAAACCTGAGTACTGAGAGCTTCATTCCCAAATTCATAGATGAATAGTATCTAGAGATGGAGTCTTTGCGAAGATACTAGGATTAGATGAAGTCATAAGAGTAGGGCCCTCAAGATGGTATTAATGATTGTATATGATGAGGGAGAGAACTGAGCTGGCATGCTGGCTGTGCCTTACCATGTGGTACTCTCTAACTTGTCATGATGCAGGAAGAAGACCCTCTCCAGATGCCAGCATCCTGCTCTTGAACTCCCCACCCTCCAGAAGCATAAGACTCATAAGTCAGGGGTTAGCACCAGGACGGAAGTCTCTCCTCACCCGTCCAGACTCCATGCAGTTGGTCAACATGACCAGGGTGTGACTCTGCTGTTCCCACACCAGACGCCAGAAATCACCTACGGTGTGAGGCAGGGGACCCTGGGTTGCAATAAATTCCTTGGAGCTCCAGAGACCCTAGTTGAGGAAAGCAGGCGTGTCAAGGGCAGGACATCAGATAACCACCACTCCCTTCAGCTCTTTATCTTTCCACGTTCATGGATTGCCCCCACCACCATTACCACCATGGCCACCTTACAGGCATGAAGCTAGCGTTGATGTAGTCAGAGCCTGGCTCCTCATGGAGGGGCTTCAGGGGCACCCGAGACCAGTCATCTAGGAGAACACAGCAGCAGCAGCAATGAAAAGAGGGTTGTGAGAGGGGCTAGGGAGACAGCTCAGCTGGAAAAAGGCTTGCTGCACGGATGTGACCTCAGTTCCAGACCCAGAACCTATATCAAAAAAGCCAGGTGTGGGAGCATGCGCTTGTAATCCAAGCACTGGGGAGGGCCGGAAAGGAAGACACCTTAGGCTTGCAGGCCAGCCAGACTCGGTGAGGTCCAGATCAGTGAAAAACGCTGTTTCCAAAAACAAGGCAGGCCTGGATATGTGGCTCAGTTGCTAGGTAGAGTGCTCGCCTAGCATGCAAGAAGCTCTGGCTTGGATCCCCAGTGCTGTATAAAACCAAGTGCCTGTAATCCAAGCACTTGGGAGGCAGACGTGGGAGGTTCAAGATCATCTTTGGCTACATAGTGAGTTTGAGGTCAGCCTGAGCTACTGGGATCCTGTCTAAATAAAATAAAATAAAATAAAATAAAATAAAATAAAATAAAATAAAATTAGGCCCAGCAAGATAGGTCAGCAGTAAAAAGGCACATGCCACCAAACCTGATGAACTGAGTTTGATCCCAGTACCCACATG
>LZPO01034927.1:0-23662 GCA_001675575.1 Neotoma lepida
CAGACGGACAGCAGGGCAGTNCAATCAGTGCCTACCAAGCAATTGATTTTAGATAACAGGGTTGAGGTAATTCATTGAAGAAGGGTAATCTTCAAAGATTATACAACACAATAAACAATAGGCTAACAAGTGACCTTTGACCNACATATCAAACCACACATAAAAATGAACTCTAATAAGTCACTGCCTTAAACATGAATGCTACAGCCATTCCAGTGCTGGGTGTTAAGCAAAGGAAAAGAATGCATGTGTGTACATGTTCACAGCAGCTTTGCTCTGAATAACCCAGACTGCCATCTCAGGTCAGCTGCCATACAGATGAAACGCAGGACAACTCCTTAGACAAGCCAGAACTGCTGACATTCTCCACAATGTGAGGGCATCACCAAATAATTATACTACACTGGGCAGGGGGAAGATGGCAGAGGCAGGGAGGGAGGAAGGAAGGAAGGAGGAAGGGAGGGAGGAAGCCAGCAAAAACATTGAGAGAAAAAACAAGGACAGACAGACAGACAGACAGACACACACACACACACACACACACACACACACACATATTGTCTAGAAAATGGTCGTTGAGGCAGAAGTGTGGCAGCACCTCCCTACTGATGGGGATGGGGAGGATGGGTAGACACTGGGAGGTGGGAAGAAGCCTTTGGAGGTGACGATGGTTG
This sequence comes from Neotoma lepida, assembly GCA_001675575.1. Lineage (NCBI taxonomy): Eukaryota > Metazoa > Chordata > Mammalia > Rodentia > Cricetidae > Neotoma > Neotoma lepida. The sequence goes on from LZPO01034927.1 coordinate 675, forward strand.
CAAAGAACAGTGCTCAGATTCACCCAACAGTACACTTTAAATATAGCAGTTGTGAGAATTCCCTCCCTGGGGAGATGCAAACAACATGCACTTCTCCGTGTAAGGCCCTACAACACAGTCCCACCAAAGGTCACCCTGGGAGCTGCTGCGTTCATTGGGCTTACTTATAGACCACGGGCGAAGGGTTATTTACAAGCACATGAGGATCCCAAAGCTGTCACCCTGTCTTCAGCCATTTCTCATTAGAAATCATGGTGCCCAGAAAGAAGGGCCATCCTACTTTCAGTGAAGTTTCCTTCAGGGAAAAGGAGGAAATAAAGGTAGTGTAGGCGGGCTTTTCTTTTTGGGCCTCCAGCTCACAAAGAATGACATGGAGACTTATTATTAATTATGAAAACTTGGCCAATAGCTTAGGCTTGTTTTTAGCCAGCTCTTATAACTTAACCCATTTCTATTAATCTATGTGCTGCCCTGAAGCTTGTTTACCTCATCTAGTTACTGTTCATCCTGCTTACTCCNTGTCTGGCTGGCGACTCTGCCTTCTTCTTCCCAGCATCCTCTCTGCCCCCAAAATCCTGCCTAGCTATTGGCCATTTAGCTTTTTATTAAATCAATCCAAGTGACACTTCTTCACGGTGTACAAAAAGATTATTCCACAACAAGATAGTCTCAGAAACAAGGAAACAAGGTCAATGAAAATGAGTAAATATGGATTTCCTCCTCGTGAACTTCCTCAACCACAGCTGTGGTGATGAACATGCTGCTGAGTGGCACGGCATGAAGCGCACGGGCAGGAAGCACTCAAGATGATGCTGTGCTATTAATGAAGGCTGGGGAAGGAGAGGAGCNGTCTACTTTCACCTGAGAACTAGTAAAGTGATATTGNTAGACTAATGGAATAGAATATCTAATAGAAAGAACAACCACTCAAAGCACTTCAATAAGTCAAAAGAGGATCCCAACAAATGTTCAACTAATCCAAAAGAAAACAGAAACAAAAACAGAGACTAAATGGAAAACAAAAAATAAAATGGTTTACTTAAGCCCTGAGATATCAAAACCTGTGCTAAGTATAAATGGCCTAAGTATACACATTAAAGGGCAAGAGATTGGCAGAGTCCGTTTTAAAAAGTGATAGAAGCATATCTGCCCTTAAGAAGTGTGTCTCAAAGGCAGACATGGAAGCACACACCTTTAATTCCAACACTCAGGAGGTAGAGGCAGGCATGTGAGGCCATCCTGAGTACACATATAATGCGTGTGCTGGCTAGTCTTACATCAACTTGACCCAAGTCAAAGCCATTTAGGAAAAGGGAACTTCAGTTGAGAAAATGCCTCCACCAGACTGACCTATGGGTAAGCCTGTGGTTCATTTTCTTGATTGATGATTGATGTAGGAGGGCACAACTCACAGTGGGTAGTGAAATTCCAGACAGCAGATTGCCCTGGGTGCTATATGAGAACAGACTAAGCCAGAGGGAGTAAGCCAGCAAGCAGCATTCCTCCATGGCCTCTGCAACAAACAGTTCCTGCTTCCAGGTTCCTACCTCAAGTGCCTGCCCTGGCTGACTTCAACTATGAATATAATGTGGAAAGGTACACAAAATAAACTCCTCCTCAAGTTGCTTAGGGTCATGATGTTTTACTGCAGCAATAGAAACCCTAAAACTATAGACGGGGTGGCTATAAAAGTGTGAAAAAAGATACGTAAGTACTTACTTGAAAGGAATATCTATATTCAAAGAAAACAATGAAATTAATGGTCAAAAAGGGATGACATCATCAGTCAATCCACTAAGAAGACATGGTGACCCTAAAGCACATTCGATGGTCCTGCAAAATACATCTGTGAAGCCAAAACCGACAGAGCTGAGAAGAAACCAAAAGATAAATCCATTATGGTAAGAGCTTCCAACACAGCTCTCTCAAAAACTGGCTGGACCCCCCCCCCATAAAAAATGAACAGGATCTAGAGCAACACAACAACACTGTCAACCAGGAGCATCTACTCAATCTTCGGAGAGCACCTCACCACCAAAACACTGTCAACCAAGGGTGTCCGCACGACCTTCGGAGAGCACCTCACCACCAAAACACTGTCAACCAAGGGTGTCCACTTGACCTTCCAGAGTGCACCTCACCACCAGCAGAGCATGCCTGCTTCACATGCCCTGCAGCACAGACCACTTGGATCCTTTTGTGGCTATGAGACCTCTACAGGTTTACAAGAACCAGAATCAGCGTTCTCTCCAACCACATGGAGTCAAGCTAGAAATCATATTGAGAAATCCTCTCAGTATTTGGAAACTAAGTTTTAAATATTTCATGTATCAAACACATCATCTAAATAAAAATTTAAATGTACTGAAAAGTGTAAATAAAACATGAAAATCTATGAAGCANGGAAAGCAATGCTGAGAGGTAGATCTGGACACAAAACACAGCAGAAGTGAGGAAAAGCCATGCACGGAGGCTTGTGCCTGTAACTCCAGCATTTAGGAGGCTGAGACAGGGGGATCACTGCAAGTTCCAGACAAGCATGAGCTACAGAGTGAAAGCCTATCTTTAAAAAGAAATCTGACAGAAGATTATGAATCTCTCAGACCTCATTAGAGAGATTTCTATTTGTAGGAGATAGCAATTAACACAAAGACCCACAACTGGTCACAACTGGTCCAGGTGCAGAGTAAGAGACCGTGGGATGCTCAGGCCTCAATGGGATATCTGTATCACATCCCTCCTCCCAAGGCTCGGGGATCAGCGCAGAAGAGGGGGTGGATGACTAAAGGACACAGCAGGGCAGCTGTACGGACTGTTATGACAGCATGCACAAGACCTGTGCAAGCTCAAGCCACCAAATCCACCCATGGAGCTGGGAAGTGTGCACAGTGTTTTACTTCTGGCCAAGGAGATACCAGCAACTGATAGCTACTGGGAGAGAAAGGGTCTGTTTTCTGAGAGTGTTGTAGCCTCTGGTAAGTCAATCACACTCCAGTGGAAGGCCACACATCCAAGAGTATATGGGCAGCACAAATTGGACTTGATGGGTTTATTGGGGGTGGGGAGTGGGAAGAGGACTCAAAGGGAAGGCAGAGCAGATCTTGGAGGAGTTGGGGAAGGGAGTGATAGGATAAAAAAATTAAATTCTCAAAGAACTAATAAAATACATAAAAAGGAAAAGTCTCAAATCAGTCCATTAAGCTTCCACTTTGGGAATAGAGAAAATGAACAAAATAAGCCTAAAGCAAACAGAAGAAAATAGTAACAGAAATCAATGAAATTGAAAGAAAAAAAATCAATATATAAATATCAATGAAACAGTTGTTTTGGGGAAAATATCAATAAAGCTGATTAACTTCTAGGAAGGCTAAGAAAGAAGTCATAAATTATCAATACAAAAGAAGTCACTACAACCTGTGTAGATGTCAAAAGAATGAGGGAATGTTATGAGCATTCTACACACATTTGATAACTCAAATGAAACAAACCAGTTCCTTGAAGAAAGCAAGCTGCTACAGTTCACTAAGAACATATGAACAGCCCTGATTATCAAGGAAACTGAATTTGAAATTTCAGGAGGCTCACAGAAATTTTTATCTTCCATTTAATGAGTAATTAACACCAGTTACACGGTCTCTTCAGAATGTAGACTAAGGGGAGACACTTTCCAATCAGTCCATGAATCTAGAATTAGTGAACCAGCAAAAATAGTGTAAAATCAAGGAAACAATAAATGATATTCCCTATGAACAGAGGCCCAGAAACTCTTTAAAAAATTAGCAAAGAGAATTCACCAATAGACAAGTATATATCATGACCAAATGGGATTTATTTTAGGGGTACAAGCTATTCAATATTCAATGTAATCTGTCATGTTAACAGGATAAAGAAAGAGAATCACATGGTTACATCAACCAATGCAGAAAAGGTATCTAAGAATTCATCTGTGGATCATGATATTCTCAGGAAAAAAATAAACAGAAACTTCCTAACTTGGTAATGATATCTACAGTAGGATCTGTAGTCTACATACTTGATAGTATTTTTCCCTATGATCAACAGAGCAAGGGTAACTAAGCTCACCACCCTGTTTCTGCATCAAGCAAGAGCAGGAAACAAAAGGCTGGTTAGAAACCCACAAGCAGTAATGACATTCCTACGTAATAGCAGTTAACATATCAAAATTAAAGGCACAGCTCAATCTATAATCATTCAAAGTAAAAACCAGAATACTTTGGGGCCAGTAAGATGGCTCAATTGGCAAAGACTCTTGCCAAGCCTGATGACCTCAGTTCATACCTCAGGGACCACACGGTAGAAGGAGAGAACATACTCCTACAGGTTACCTCTGACTTCCACACATGTACTATGGTTCACTCCCACATGCACAATAAATAAAAAATGCAAATTCTAAAAAGTACCCACACTTAGATCTACCAAAACATGGGTATACTTCTATGTTTACAAAGTATGACATGTGAAAGTAATCAAAGACCCAAATACTGTACTACGGTTGAGGAATGAGAAAGCTCAATGCAAAAATAAAGATGTCCAAATCCTACGCAGATTTAACATCAATGCCCTTCAAAATCACAAGGGAATTTTTTGTTGATATAGACAATACTATTCTAAACATTACAGGACAGACTAACAACCTTGAAAAAACAACTACCAATAAAACAAATTAAAACTGTACCTGGGAGGCTGAAGCAGGAGGATTGCCCCAAGACTGAGAACAGTCAGGGTTACATAGTGAGTTCCAGGCCAGCCAGAGCTACATAGCAAAACCCTGTCTCAAACAAGAGGGGGCGAAGGGAAGGGAAGGGAGAGGTCCTTCTACGGACTTCAGGACTTAGTTACATAGCATTACATACCACAACATTATGTGGTACTAGCAACAGGACAGACACAAGAACAGAACAGAGAACCACACCCATGTCCACCACTTTCTGTCATAGGTTCAAAAGGGAAGACCATCTTTTCCACAAATGGTGTGAGTGTGTGGTCTTTGGAAGGGGAAAATGGGAAGCCCAACCCAAGTTCACATCTTATATGAAATTGAACTAAGGCAAGAAGTCTGCAAAGTCAATAGTAAAAGATCAAACGATCCAATTAAGAAATGACATAAAGAGACCTACATGGAGACCCACAGATGAGGAATGGGCCTGTGAAGAGCTTGGCATAGCACAGGTCACTAGGAAACCCTGACATCTAGAAAGTGATCACTGCATACCTGTCGGAGTGGCTGCAACACGCAAAAATACCTACAACAAGGGTGGGAAAAGACACAGGGAACTGCATCGATCATACACTATAAAACACACCAGTGAGTAATTTAGTATTCTTCTAAAAGCTAAACACACAACTACTGCACACTGAGCACGCTTTCATGCCATAGGTATAAAAGCTGATGTCCACATAAGAGTCTACGCATGAGCACTGCACTTGCAACAGCTCCAAATGTAGCAGATGGCCATATCCTTCAGTGGGTGAATAAACAAGCATGGTGCATCAAAAAGAAACTATTCACACATGAGACTGCTCTCAGGAAGAATCGCCACAGAATGAGGCTGAAGTTTGGATGAATAAAAGCCAAATCCAACAATGGCATACTGTAATCTGTATTAGCCATTCACACAATGCTTGTCCTAGTCAGGCTTCTGTTGTGATAAACACCATGACCAAAAGCAACCCGGGGAGGAAAGAGTTTATTTTGGCTTACAAATTATAGTCCATCACTGAGAGCAGTTAAGACAGGAGCTCAAGGCAGGACCTGGAGCAGAAAACCCAGAAGGGTGCTGCTTACTGGCTTGCTCAACCTGCTTTCTTATAAAACCTTGGACCAGATGCCTAGGAGTGATACTGCCCACAGTGGGCTGGGCCCTCTCACAACAATAATTATTATTAATAAATTTCATCTTACACTTCTAGGCAATAGTCCTTCAACTAGGGAAGCCAAGGCAGGAGCCAGAAGCAGGAACCTGGAGGCAGNAACTGAAGCAGAGACCAAGAAGGAATGNAGCTTACTGGCTTGCTCTCCATTGATTGCTTTCTAACAGAACCCAAGATCACCTGCCCAGGGGTGGCACCTGTTACAGAGGGCTTGGCCCTCTCACATCTATCATTAATCAAGAAAATGCCCACAGGGGGCTTGATAGACGTGGCTCGGTGGTTAAGAGCACTGGGGGCTACTCTTCTAGAAGACTCTGGATTCAATTCCCAGCACCCNTACAGTGATTCACAACATCATTTGATTAAACTCAGAGTCCTGGTTCTGAACACTGCCATGGAGGCAAAAGTACACTCTGTACCTCTGTGTTCTCTCCACTCAATGCCAGACAAAAGGCTGAGAGTGTTGCATTAGTTCTTAAAGTGCATAAAAATCCAGAATTACCTCAAAACAAATTTCAAATTTAAAAAAGAAAAATTAACTTCTCTCTCAATCCTAATAGTTGAGGCTTTATTTTTTATGAGTCTTAGCAAAAGTGAACCAGACATTTCAGTGAGCAGAAGGAAGTATCAAGACATTGTCCCCTCATTGTCTGAGTGAGCCTTTGGTCAACCCTGGAAGTGCACAGCTGGGGGCAAGAGAGGCCAAAAGAGAAGACAGCTCCTCCCCAGCAGCCACAGGAAGCCAAGGTTTCTGACAGACTTCCTGAGGTAGGCAGCCTTGCTGGCCTCTTGCACAATGACCGTCACTGCACTCACTACACCAAAGGCCAAGTGTGTCCTCCTCTCAAGTGCAGAGCTGTCCCCACACAGTTCACAGAAGTTTTCCAGACTCAAGCCACAGGAAACCAGGTCCCCAAGGCTGGTCATAAAACCACTTTCCGTGTTTTCAGTAAATCTTGGTTTAAAGTATTTTCTATCAAAACAAAAAAGAGGAATACCTGTTGCNTTTATCAAAACAAGCTCAGCTCTGAAAAGAAACCAGCCTCTGATGAGGGGTTGTGGGGTATGGGGACTTCCAAGTCCCCGTTTCTTTGCTCAGGAGCAGTCCCTTGCCGGCAGGGCCATGCTGAGGGGGACAGGGGCCCACAGGGGCTAGATGTCCCTTATCTGTTGCCTGCTACAGGTGTGGCACAGGAGGGAGCACCTGTGGATCAGAGGTCTCCTGTCCTTTGACCACGAGGGACAGGGACCTCCTACCACAACATGGGCTTTCTACAGACCTGAGTGACAGCTCCAGTCAGTCCAGAGGGACAACTGTGGCTCACACGTTCTACTTGCTATCTACCACACACTTTAGGCAAGAGCTCGCTACCCTCCTCCTGACGGTTTTGATTCCTTGAGCTTTATGGAAACACACAAGCTTTCTTGACCCTGCTTCAGTGCTGAACAGATGGTTTTGTGGTTTTTCTTTCTTTCTCTGTCTCTCTCTCTCTCTGTTTCTCTCTCTCTGTCTCTCTGTCTCTCTCTCTGTCTCTCTCTCTCTGTCTCTGTCTCTCTCTGTCTCTCTCTCTCTGTTTCTCTGTCTCTCTGTCTCTGTCTCTCTCNTCTCTCTCTCTCTCTCTCTCTCTCTCTCTCTCTCTCTCTCTCTCTCTCTCTCTCTTTTTCCCTGCTTTGGTGAGTGACAACTGACCCTTCATTTGTGGGTTTCCAATTCTGAACCTGTGCGCCCTTTTGATCCCTAAACCTAACCCACTGCCCAGAGGAGAGCTGATCTGTCTCAGTGTGCCCACAGCACCTACATCTGGTGCTTCAAACACTGGCAGCTCCAGTGACTCTGAAGACGCCTGGGATACGTTGGGCATCTATAAATTATGCAGGACCAGCAGTTTTGAAGAAATGTTTTGTTGCCTAATTAGTTTCAACACTATGGAAAGGGAGGGAGATGAGAAGAAGGGGGGAAAGGAAGGAAGAGGGGTGGGCAACTCACAAGCTGCCCATGGAGGCTGCACGGATGTCAGAGGCCACCACCAAGGCTGGCTTCCCAGCACACAGCGGCAGGAAGGAGTGAGAGGCAAACAATGGGAGCCCCCACCATCTCTTCTCTGATGGTGTTGGACTTCACCAGACAGGCCCTGCCCACTTGGACCCTCTCCCACCCTGGAGTCCTTCCCATTTGTGCCCAGGCCAGTTTGACACCTGCCTGCCGTTAGGCCCCTGACCTCTCTCTATCAGGTCCAGTTCCCACCTCCCCACTCTGTTCCTCAGAGGCATCACACTCAGCTCTCTCACTTCCAACTCCCTCGTCTTGCTTCTGAGCCTTTCCTACACTTTTCTGAGACTCACTCCAATCTCTGAGAGCAGGTCCCATCAGCCTGTCACTCTAAGACCTGGGCACGTGGCTGAAGGGCAGAAATGAGAGGCTGTTCACAGAAAACTGCAGAAATGGGGACAATGAATTGAGACAGTCAGCAAATGACTTCCAGCCCCCTCCATCCAAAGAAGGGAAGTCATTAAATCACATTTTTATAAATGAACTTTTGGCATTTTTAGCTTCAAGCAACAGCACTACCTAGAAAGCCTTTCTGTGGCAGCCTGCAGCGTAGGGCCGGCAGCACCTCTGGTGGCTAATGGCAGGAAGCTGGTCAGAGTATCTCATGTGTGTGTGTGAGGGGTTAATCCTAGACAGACTGTACACAGAGTGGTCTAGCCTCCAGCTGCCACAGGCTTCCTCAGCCTCTGGTCAGTTCTTGGAGCCTTCCNCAAACATTCCTGCACTTCTGTTGACTTAATATGGAACTCCAGATGAAGAGAGGGAAGTGCCTCTTCTCACCCTGCCCTCTCAACCTTTCCCCTTGAACTCAGGGCTCTTGGGAATGAGATGTTTATCTCAGAATAGGCTAGAGGCCAGAGGAAGAGAGGACTCCCGCCCCTCTCCCGGAAAGCTCTTAGAGGAGCCTAGGGCCCTGTGCAGGCTGGGTAATTACAGACGAGCTAGCTGAAGCCCCTTGCCCTGCTCACCTTCCACTAAAATGCATGGTGCGGCATGATGGTGAAATGTGCTTATTAATTTCACTCATTTGACACCATGCTCTCCTGCCCTAAGCTAGATGTTAGAAGAAAATGATAGGGATAGACTGTGCTCCTGTCAGGCTTCCAGAGACTTTCAGAAAGCCAAACCATCAAAGGCCATCTGCCGCCCACTAGCCAAGCAGTCCGAGTGACCCCAAAGGTGCAGCCAGAACGCTATAGATACTGATGGACAGAGACGAACAAGGATATGTGAGGCCCAGGGCTTGAGCCTCCTGCAAACCGTGCAAGGGGGCTCTGGGTGGCCCACAAGCAGGCCAGGAGCTCTCAGTCCCGTCTGATGCACGATGTGCCATCTCAGACCCAATCCATCAAAGCACACTTGGGCTTCTCAAGTCAGGAGCATTTCCATTGGTTTCCCCAAGAGCTTCATGGCACAAAGCCACACCTAATGATTCTATTTTCTGGAAAGTTAGACATTCCAACTGGGCTTTGAAGACAGGGGGCCCGCCAGATGCAAATCTATGTCAAAAAGCTCTTCCCGAGCTTCTCAACACTCACTTGGGAAGGAGAGCTTTTGCTTTCTTGGGCGTTTTTGTTGTTGTTGTTATTGTTTTTAACGGGCTTCTCTTTCTGCAGCAAGGACCCGATGCAGACTGACCAAAGAGGTTCTCAGTGGGGACTGACTGTGCTCACCCACCCTTCCCCGGGGAGCATCTAGAAACATCTGGGGTGTTCTTCAACTAAGTAGACGTCAAGGGTGCTGCACACAGACTATGAGGCACAGGACAGCCCCATTCAAAGAGTTACCTGATTACTGGCCCTGACACTGGGGAGCCCTGACTCAGGGCTCACGCCTGCACACTAAGCTAATCACTGCACAGGTTCCAGCTATGGGAAAGGACAACACACTCAGAACATTTGCACTCCTGGGACAACATAAGACAACCCCCAGGGTCTTTCCTTTTCATGAAGCATCAAAACTAGAAGTGACTTTGGAAATCAATGGATTTCATTAAAAGGTGAAAAATGACCAAAAACCAGTTATGGCCAAAGCCAGGAAATCATCCCTGCACCCCAAGACCTCAGCAGGCCCTCTGACTCCCGGCCACCTCCTCTGGCTGTGACTTTCCTCTTTTGGTCATTCTAGTTCTGAGAGACAAGCACATCTTACACACAGGGCAGGTTCTTAGAGAGCAGAACTGACAAGCTGGCATTGTGTCTTACCACATCATAGCCCGTCGGAGCTCGGTTCCGGGAAGCCACCACCCCGACTCCGGTGATGGGGTCCATTGGCGTCTCTGGCAAGGCTTCTGAAAGTTCTTTGACTTCAGGCATGGTGGCTTGGTCCTGGTTTGGAAAAGGAAATGGAGAGCAGAAAATTCAAACTCAGTGTTTAACATAATGAGGGAGATCTCATGGTCAGAGAATCCCGGGGCAGCTCTCCTCAGCTGAGTCTACATTCCTCATCTGGCCTTATCTGACCCTGAAGTCAGATCAAGAATTCACCCCGCCACACCTCAAACTGTTAGCAAGGAATGCTGAGGGCTCCTGTCTGCTCCCAGGAGGTCATTTCAACTCAATCCAAAAGCACATTCCAGCGTATATTCCAGGCTGGTCTTGAACTCCTGTCCTCCTGACTCACCTCCCGAGTGCTCATATTAAAGATGTGTACATCTAGTTTTATATAGCACTAGGGATGAAACCCAGGGCTTCATGCAGGCTGGACAAGCATGCTATCACCAAGCTACCTGGCCAGCCCCACATTATTCTTAACTCTACTCCCAACTGCCTGATTTCTGAACAGGGACCAATGCTGGAGGGGCGGCCCCTAGCCAAGTCTCAGAACAACTTCTGCCCCTCTACAGTGCTCCCGTGTGGAGCTAGGTTCCAAACATACAGCCTAGCCATCCCATGGCTAGACATGCAGCAGAGAACTCAACAAGTACCTAGAACAGAGAAGGCATTTGGGGCACAGGCACAGATATGTGGGGCTCTGGACTCCACACTTTACAAGTTAGTGTCTGAACAAGAAATTAAACCTTGGGGAGCCCCAGCTTTCTCAACTGTAAAATGAGGTCTTGATCCACTTCCCCATCTGTTACAAAAACTAAGAGAGAGGCTATAGAAGAAGGGCCTAGAGAGGTGAAAAAAGCAGGTGGACTGGAGGGCTTAAGAGCATATGGGTTCTGGCTTGGATGAGAAATGGGAGTCTGGCCCACTTCTTGATATAGTTTAACACTCCCTGCACCCACCCCTCCACCACCCACCCCGGTCAAGTGGCACTTAAAGCTAAGCACTAACAGTGACCCTAATTCTCACTGGTCACTTGGATGAAAAGAAGGGACATGGAATTACTATGCTGCTGCTGCTGCTTCTGGAGTGGCCGTGTCCCAGAAACCAAACAAAAACAGCAGCACCTGATACAGAGTACCGTCACCGGGCAAGCTGTGGGAAAAGAACAAACGAATCCCACCTCACTCTGCAGCAATTAAGGCCCACTGGCTGCAGTGCTCTCAAGGCTGGCTACAGTTTCAAAAGCAAACCAAACATCCTGCCTAAAGAGGCAGCAGGGGGCAAGTTCCTGCTCCTCAACCTCTTATCAAAAGGCACTGCCACTCAAAATGCTGTAGCCTACCTCACAGGAACCACCAAAATGCTACACACAGGTCACCCATTTAGTCAGCAGAATCCACAAAGCACCTGAGAAACAGACTTGTTTCTGGATAGGGCTTGGCAGTGCCTGGCACCCCTGCCCTCTTAGCCAAGTTACCGAGTTATATTTTATTTGCTTATACCAAAAATAAGCTTCCCACAGCCCGGGGCAGGAGGTGGCGACCGTGCCACACCACTATACCCTTTCCTAGTTTCAATTTTCATTTTCTAGCAGGTTTTATGGATAACAGGGAGGGCTTAGTGCTCTTACACCCAGTAGGTATTAAGCAAATATTTACCAAGTGACTCCACACGTATGACCCCAATATGGGTTTAGGGTTAAATACCCGCACCTGCCCAATCCAGAGCAAATCTCTAAACAAAATGCTTCTGCTCCTGAAAAATTCTGTATTACGGGAACATAAAACCACATAGCTCCAGTTTGCAAAATATTGGTACCTGCGGTCGGTTACCAAAAATGCTTTGCAATTAACAACTCATTAGCAGAATGTACGAATCCTGCCAGTGTTAAATATCATGCTGTGAGTTTAATAAAGAACATGTGAACCAAAAAAATATTGCTTAAAGACTACTGCCTTTACTATCAAAGAGAAAGGGATGGAGAGTGAAAAGGAGAAAAAGAAAGAAAGGAGAAGAGGGATGGGAGAACCGAGGAAGGGAAGGAGGCAGAGAGAGAGATTAAGTGAGCACACACAAGGAATATCTCATTTTCCAGGAGATACATGGTCTGGGAAGGCAATGCACTCCACAAGGCATGATGACAGGGGGTCTCTTGCTTGACGCATGCTGCCAATTGCAGGAGGGTGAGTGTGCTTNCAAGGGGAAGGTACTGCTCCCACAATGCACCAGGGGAGGCACCCAGAAGCAGTTTCCAAGATGGCTGCAGGCAGCCTCCAGCTGAAGCAGACAAAGAGCTGGGCCTCAGAGCTCATGAGCCCAGCCTGCCCAGCCCACAGCAGGTCTGGCTCAGCCAGCAGTCATCTCCACGCTCGCCCCGCCTCTCTCCCCTGGTTGCTGAGTTGCTGTGCCCTGGGGATCAAGGCAGCCTTTGTGCCTCGGAGACAAATGGCTGTTCCAGGGGCTGAGGCCCACTTAGCGGTGGGGCATGGCCGCCACCAGCCAAGGAGCCTCTTAATGAGAAACGCCCAAGATATCCATGGCAGAGGCCATCGCTCAAAGTGGCTTGCCCTGAATTACATATTTTCTGACTGCAAATTACTTTTAACAGCATCTCTGCCGTCACTTCAATTGACCTTCCTAACAAAAGGCCATTTATTAACTTGCACTCCATGCTTCCTCAGGCTGCTTGGAGCCTCCAGCGAGAAGGGAAGGCACAGGAGCAGAAGAGTACCCTGCCATCCAGGGTCGTGGGCCAGGCCTCTGCGGGGAAGAAGAGGGGCCATGAATGTGAGCCTAATAGAGGGCCGGGAGGGAGAGCAAGTGAGCACGTGTTTAAGACCTTCATTGACCTGCCAGGCAGGAGGGGACTGGGTAAAGCACAAAAGGCCTTCCTGCAGCAACTCTGGTTCCCTCTCAGTGGCTCCTCAGCCATGTGAGCACATCCCTGTTAAGTTTGTACAAAACTCTGCGGGTCAGCTGAAACTAACTCGGGGCAGGAGGGCCCACCCAGCTAGCCTTATGTTGTATAAGGGGAAACTGAGGCTTGTTCCCAGGCCCCGGCAGCTGGCAGCGGCATCCTCCTCAGTCTAGCCTGTGCTCTGTTTCACAGCACACAGAGACCAACATCCTGCCCAAATGGGAAAGCAGTTTCAACACTAATTATATTTTAAAATGCCAAAGCGCTTCTTTCTCTGGCCATAGCTCAATAAGTCAAGCAAAGGGGAAGAAAGTACAGAAAGATAAAAGTAACATGGGATTAATTTTCCTCACACCTCAGTTTCGAGATTCAACATTCCCCTCATAAATAATTTACAACAATAAAAATGAGCTAAGGCCATGTTTGTGTAGGACAGAGGTAAATTCAGGCCTAATGAGGGAGATCTGAGCTCGGCACAGGAGGGAATGGGTTGATCTATGGGCTGGCGCATGCAGGATCCACAGCACACAGGGGCTCCATTACCAAGCACAAGCATCAGGACAGACCTGGAGGAAGGAAGCCGAGAGTCAAGCCTGTGCCATCCAGCTGCAGCCACAGGAAGGTGTCCACAGGGAAAGCCAGAGTAGACCCCCTATTTGGGTGGCTAGATGACAGATACTGAGCCAATCTGAAACCCAGGCCAGGTAAGGAAGCACGGTGTTGGGCACATGAGAGTCACAGTGACCTTGAGCTGTTCTCCTAATGTAACCTCCCAGGCCATAAGATGTCAGTCCCCAATGACCTTTCCTGAGTGGGGGCACGGGCCTCTGCTGGATCATTCTCAGGCTGAGGGAGGGCTGCAGAGCCCTGCTCCAGACATCTGCTCTTGTGTCTCCCTCAGAGATCCCTCCTTTAGACAAGAGAGGAAGGCAAGAGTATGTGCACACACAGCACAAGGTGAGGTGAATCTGGTCTTTCAGACTAGAGGGTCTTTCCCCGCTCCATACCATGCTACACACATTCACAGAGGAGGACTGGCCAGGAGGAGGTTTGGTCCCCCACAGCGTGGCATCTCGACAACACTGACATCCCAGGTTCACAGAGAAATGAGCTTTAACTAGGAAGCCCCTTCACAGTGTGGTGGGCAGATGCCACACTGCTCCCTTGTAGCTGATCAAAGAATTACCACAACCATGCACTTAATCCCTAAAAGCCAGCAGTTCTGGGCTTAACTGATGTTGCCCATTGTTTCAGAATCAAAGGCTGCTCCAGCCCCAGCTGGGGAGAAAGTGAAGCTACTGTAGCACAGCTGAAATCTCTGGGGAACTTTGATACCATCTCTGTTTAATTTCCACAGCCTTAGTGAGCCTGCGGTTTATCTCGTTTTATCAACTCCAGTACTGAAATCAAAACCCAGCTAACAACACACAGTCCCTCCACAGAGGCCCTTCCAGCGGTGGGGGTGGGCCGGGGAGTTTAAAGTGTTTTCCAGGGCAAGGACTGCAGGGGGCAGAAGCTGCCGCCTTCAAAGGAGGCCCGGCCTCCCTGCCATCCTGGCCTCCCTGCAGAGAGCACAGAGGAGGCTGGCTCAGAAGCAGTGCCAGCACTGCCCACCAGGGCTAAAGGCATGATCACATATCTTCTGACAAGAGTAATTTCAAAGTACTGGGGGAGGGAGGCAGGTTGAACTGGCCGACTGTAATTGAAATGGCAAAAATCAGTGGGTTAATTAAGTCCCTGCAGAAGGATGAACTGTGTTCAGCTTGCTTGGAGTCCAAGCTCAAGGGCAGCAAAACCACAAACTGTCTACCCATACTCTGCTGCTTACGGGGCAGGAAAGGAGAGGGAGACATGTTCACTCTCCAAGGGCACATGGCTGGACTCTTTCCCCAGTGAAGCTGTTGCTAAAGCCAGGGAAGGTTCTGCAACTCTTTCCCAGTGGCAGGGCCAGTCTCTGGGACCTCCCAAACACTAGCACCTTTCTGCAAGGAAGAGATAAAAGGCACAGCCCTATCCTGAGGAAGGTAGACTATGGCTGGGCCTCCCCATCTCACATGACACTGCACAGAACACGGAGCTGAGAGCAGGCGCCATGCAGCACCCGGGAGGGAGTGCGGCCAGCAATCAGGCTACCTGAGAGGGACAGTGCACAGCTGAGGGGCATCTGCTGGAGAGCCTCCCAGAGGACCTGCCCTACCTGCACCTTGGTATGTACTCAGCTAAGCTAGTGACCATNAGAAGTCAAATCCCTGGGCAACTGCCATTGGATAGTTGGGGCAGCAAGCCACTGACTATGAGGAGGAAGGAATGTTCTGATACCAGGAATGATAGCAAATATTTTTCTAAGCTCTCCTAGGTCACAGAATTTTCCAGCTAGGAAAAAAAGCAACGATGAGCACTTCCTTTTCCCCCAGTAAAGGTCTGAGTTTTTCCTAATACAAGAGCCTGGTGCACAAATGCATCAATCGAATCAGACCTTTCTCAGATTTATGTTAATCACTTGAGGACCACACATGGTTCCCATAAAGCACACGAATGAAGGATGGAGCTTCCCAGCACTGCCCAGACAAAGTACCCAGCTCTATACATGCCCCAGAACCCTGATCTGCACATGCCCTGGAACACAGCTGGAAGGCAGAGTCCACCAGAACACAGGTGAGTCTCATTCTGCTTGGTTTATGAACGCAGCAAATCAGGGCTGATGCTGCCTATTCCCACTGGGTCTAGTCTGGTGATGCCATATAGGAAGACCCTGATAGAAGGAAAAATGCCCAGCCAACAAAATCATCCCAGAAGGTCCCAAGAGCAAGGACCCTTTTATGTTTAGTGCCACAGTATGAGTAAGTCATACTGCTGTCCTGATGGCCAGCATCAGCGGAGTAGAAGTGCCATGCTCCCTTACAGCCCACATCGTCTTTGGCTTTCCCATCTTGAATGTTTCTCTAGTACATTCATCAATCTAATCAGTCCAGCTGACAGCTGACAGCTTCCACAAGGGCCTTCCAGTTCTCTCCTAAAACTCAGGGGTGTATCTGGTACCCTGCTGGCTGACTTCACCTGCATATCCCACTGACACCCCCAGCTTGGCACCTCCTCCCACATCCCCTCCCTAACAGGGTCAGACATCTGTGGATAGCTAGGATGAGGGATGCTCTCCTACACTTGGTAGCAGGAGTCTTCTGACTGATTCATGCAGGTGTCTCCTGGGGAGCCACTAAAACCCACAGCCCTGAGCCCTGTGCTAGAAACAGACTCCAGGGGCTGCCAGGGACTTGGACAAGAAGCCTAAGAAGCTACATTCTCACAGGATCTCAGCTGATGCTCGAGCAATTCAAGAGCCCCACTGCAGGTCCTTATTACATGTTTGATAAGCAAATGATGAAGGAATGAAATGAATGAACTGGAAGGTGACCTTCCATTGAGAATAATCTCTGAGCTCCCTAGCCTCTCCCTCCCCATCACAGCCCAGGAAGAATACCCAGCTTCTCTCCCACGGACACTCACCCCACATTCAACATGTCAGGCACCTCTCCAGCTGCCTGTCCAGACAAGTGCCATCACCTACAGCTCTAATATCATCCTCAGCAGATGGTCTTATCATACACATATGCTCATGTAAACAAGTGTGAACAAAGGTGTGTGCACACATAGCCTTGCTGCATGGGAGATATGCTTTCCTAACACTGTTCAAAGGTGTGCTATGTGTGCCATAGTGCTATGCTCATACTAGGTGCTCAATAAATACACGGTCCATGTATGGATAAAGAATGAATGAATGAGGATCCTGCCTTCTCAAATACTGCCCAAGTTTCACTGGATTAAGGAGATGCATAACGCAGCAGAAGCAAACCTATCTGGCCCCTTCTGATGGGACCCCAGGCTGGGGCACTGATGTCCCAGAAGGACAACCTCAACTACGGAAGTACATACCTGTGGAAGGGAGGAGACCTTGCAGTCTTCTAGACTTTTCCAAAGTGGATCTCAATGCAAAGGTGATGGATGAGGGCCTGGCAGAGGCTAAAAGTGTCCCAGCTGGCAGCAAGGAGACTGTCGTGAGGAGCTTGTCCATCAACAGCAACCTCACTCCCTACCCTGGTTCTGGATCTGGATAATGCAGACCGGGAGACGCTCCACAATGCTGAGTGGCAGCAACAGATGAGATGTGAACCCAGACTGCAGGGAATATCCCCAAGGCAAGGGGCTGCAGATGAGGGGACACCTCCTTTAGAGGGAAGAGCTGTCCCCCTAGGGTAGGGATGGTCCGAGTCTCAATCACAGTGACAAAGACACAGTGGTATGAACAAATAGGGACTTCTGGGGATACAGTGAGCAGTAGATGGGCTCTGAAAAAAAGTTTATGAAATGCCAAAACAAACAAACAAAATCCAACTAAACTCAATAAAAAAAAATGGTGCCAGGCATGGTGGCACACGCCTTTAATCCCAGCACTTAAGAGGCAGAGGCAGGTGAATCTCTGAGTTCCAGGCCAGCACGGTCTACAGAGCAAGTTCCAGGACAGCCAGGGCTACACAGAGAAACCTTGTCTCAAAATAAAAAATAAAACAAAAAGAAAATGGCACTGCTGTCTATTCCACAGGATAAGCAATGGTGCCCAGGGGAAGGGGAGCCAGTGGCCTGAAGTGAGGTATGCCGGGACTCAGCTATGTCTCTCCCACCTACACAAATCCCTCCAAGCCTCCTCAGGCCTCCTTGCGTTATCAGCTGGTGTAGGACAGCTGGCAGAGCATAGTAATGGAGAAGGCACAGCTTTCTAGTCAGACCAGAATGCCAGCCGAAGCTCAGACATTCACAGCTGTGTGGCTCTACGCAAATCGCTCAACCCAGGCCTGAGTTTTCCCCAAATGAAGCCGGTGTAGTAGATACATTTTCTCTACAGAATTATTACGTGAATAAAACATCTAGAATTGCATTGGAGGACACAATCAACAGAGTTAAAAGGCAACTCAAACAATGGGGAAAGATATTTGCCAGCCACATCTGCTCACAGCATCTGAGGAGGAGTCCTAGTCAAATCTATAAGGAACTGCAGTTAAACAAGTCGACTTACTCGTGGTTTTTAGTNGGCAAATGAGTTGAACAAACATTTCTCCAAGGGTGAGAGATGCATGGACAGTGCGCAGCACAGGAAAAGATGTTCAACTAGGAAGTCTCTGGGAAATGCAAGTTAAAACCCAAACCGCAGTGAAAAGTGTCTTATACCCATTTGGCTNGCTACCTACAAAAGAAAAGAAAGTACCCAGAGGGTAACAAACTTGAGAGGAGATGCAGAAATCAGAAACTTTGATGTTATTGGTGGGAATATAAATGGTGACCATCATTTTATGGGAAAAAGTGTGCTAATTTCCCAAAGGATTAAAAATAACATTTCCATATGATCAACTTCTAGCTATGTACCCCAAAGAATTGAAATCAGAGTCAGAGCAGCCTCATTCAATGGCCAAAATATGATGAATGGGCAAATGAAATTGAGTAGATATGTTCAATCATACATCATTCAGCCCTTGAAAGGAGGGAAAATCTGATCCACACTATAACATGGCGAACTGTGAGAATATTGTGCTAAGTAAAATAAGCCAGTCAGAAAAGTTACACATCATAGCACTCCAACTCCGTAAGGCTCCCAGGATGGTCATACTCAAGGAGACAGAAAGTAGAATGGAAGCTGCCAGGAGCCGTAAGGAAGGGGCATGGGGAGTTGTTTAATATTTCAATTTTGCAAGCCAAAGAAAGTCCAGTGATTAGGGCTGGAGAAATGATTCAGCCTTGAAAACACAAGATGACCTAAGTTCAGCTCCCAGAACCCATGTCAAAAACCAGACGGAGGTGGGTGGGTATCACTGGAGAGATGGCTCAGCTGTAAAGAACACTGGTTGTTCTTCCAGAGGATCTGGGTTCAATTCCAAGCACCTACGTGGTACAACCATCTGNAACCCCNGTTCCAGGGGACCCTCTTCCATCCTCTATGGGCACCAGGGATGCACACAAGTGTACCGACATACATACAAAGCAAAACAGTCATACACATAAAACAAATTTTAAAATGAATAAATATATAAATAAAAAGCCAGAAATAGTAACACATGCTTGTTAATCCCAGTGCTGAGGAGACCAAGATAGGAGGCTTTCTGGGCAGCTGGGGCCAGCCTAGCCTAATTATCATGGACCCAGGCCAATGAGAGACCCTGCCTCAAAAAAAACCAATGCAGATGGTTCTGAGGAGTAGTACCTGAGGATGACCTCTGACCTCCACACACACATGCAAAGGTACACAAACACACAGAGAGAAAAGTTCCAAAGATCAGTTGCACAACTATGTGATTAGACTTACTGCCATCAATCTATACACTTAACACTGGCTAAGTTGGTAAAATTAAAGTTGTCCGCATTTAACACTTTTCTAAAAGTATCTAGAACCGTGATTCTCAAATTTCAGCAGGCATAAGAACACCCCAACTGAGCTTACTAAGTACACAGGTTCTGGAGTCCCTTTCCTGGACATTCTGCCTCAGTGAAGTCTGGGAGTGAAACGCTGCCACCTGCATTTCCATAAACCTCACAGGCTTGTTTGGCTCATTAAGAACTCATGTACAGGGCTGGAGAGGTGGCTCAGGGGTTAGGACAGCATACTCCTCTTGCAGAGGACCGTGTTTGGTATCCAGCACCCGTGTTGGGTGGTTCACAACAGCTCCAGGGACTCTAACACCCTCTTCTGGCCTCCGAGAGTACCTGCACTCATGTATATATGCCTATACACAGACACATACACATACAGATAATTTAAAATANAAATGAATTTGAAACTCTTGTATGGGTCAGGATGATGGTTCACCAGGTAAAGGAACTTGCCACTAAGTGTGATGACCTGAGTTTAAATCTTGGGACATAAATGGCAGAAGGAGAGAGCAGACTCCTACTAATTGTCCTCTGACCTCCACACACATGTAACCCTCACCTGCTGTCACACGCAAAGATGACCTTTAAAAAGAATCATGTATTTCTCTCCTTTAATGGCGATAAGGGTACTCTTTGGAACATTCTGTCAGTATCTAGTTTTTTAGTTTTTTTAAAGAGTGGATGTGGCATGTGCACACCTATCTGTAACTATAGGTAAAAAGAACACAGGAACACATTGGTTAAAAAAAAAAAACCCAGCTAGAAGGCCCTCCTTCCTCAGAGAAACTGAGATACTGAGCTCCTGTGTGTGGCCCTGGGCCCTGGGCCCATGGGGCTCTCACATTTCTGCCAGGACAAGCTTAGCATCTTGCCAGGAGTGTGTCAACTAAACCAAACACTGCCCATAGGATGTCCCCCACAAGGGAGGTGATGTTACACACCCTGGTGGTGGCTCTGCTTGCCAGGCAGCTGGAGTGAGGGAAGTGACTTAGGCCCCTGCTCTGCAGACAGCACTGGGAAATCACAATTCCCTGGGGCAGCACAGTAAGGTGAAGAAGGCCTAGGAGAGCCCCAGGGATGTTAGAGACAGGAGAGGAAGCAGTTTCCNGCAGGCACCCTATGGCCTGCACCACCAACAGGCAAAGAAAGCTCTGCTCAGCATCCTCAGCCAGTAACCAGTGTCCTCAGCCCAACCACACCCAGGATGTGGTCATTTATCACTTCACTGTCTCAGCAGCACTTGACACTTCCCATACTCAACTCCAACACCATCATTATGTGGCTGTGTGGTGAAGCTATTGCTCTTTGGACATGAAGTGTGGAGCACTTCTAACTGGCTATCGCAGAGGGACCCAAGCCACTTGGCTTCTGATCCCCCTGAAGCAGATCTGCCATGAAATGGGCAGAAATTCAGTGTTGGGACTCTCCCTGTCTCCTTAAGCCTTGAGAGGGCATTCAGCCATTGTGTCCACATGTGATCTTGTAATACATACAAAATCAAGATATTCCTGAATTCTTTTTCTGATGGGGCCTGACCACAGCAGCAAATCATGTAAGCATCNGCTAAGTACTGGATCCCACTTAATTTTCATGAGGCTTTCCACCTCTTGAAGGGTCAAGTGCCTTCCTGATTGATGATGCTTATGGGGTAAGCATTATTTGTAAGCCACTTTTACAATTAAGGAAATGGGGATTCAAGAAAGGGATAGTGCTTTATTAGGGTCACCTAGAGTCTAAAGAGTGGGACAGAACTCAACCCAAGTCCTCAAATTCAAGCCGCATTTACTATAACATAGCTTCCTACTGCCCTGAGAAGGTCCTTCTTATGCCTGCAAACAGGCACTCAAAAATAAACTAAGTAAGCAAGCTTGATAACCAAACGCTTAACAGTAACTGCTAACTGGGCTGGGGGTGTAGCTCAGTGGTAGAGCTCACCAATACGCACAAGTTTGATCCTGAGCCCCGGAAAGAATACTAACTGCTTTTACTGATAATTCACCACACCATGACAGGCCCTACGTTAAATTCTTCTGTAACACTTCATTTATACCCCACCATAACCCTATGACAGAGTCATTAGCTACATAACCAGGAAATGGCGACAAAGCAAAGTTCTATTAGAAAAGCCAGACACAGGCCAGGGTCTCATTTTCTAAAGCCCTTAGTGAAATATTCTTGAAGTGGCCAAGGTCCGCCAATACAGGCATAGCAAAGGCCTTTAGCCTATATCAGGGACACAAAAACCAGAGGAAGGGGTGGACGATGAGAAGGGGACAAGGTGATTTTATAGTCAATGAATTAGCCACTGCTCTGTCAATCGACCTCCGTGGATCTTGGTGACCACGCCCCTGCAGAAGCCCCAATTCTCAGAGACTCGCTTCAGTGTGAGTGTGGCACAATTCCTCAAAGCATCCCCAGCGATTTCCCATCTCTGGTAACTAACCTTCGCCTACTCGGAGTTTGCCATTTAGTGTAGGTTTCTCCAGGGCTTATCTTCTAACTTTTCCAAGGCAGCTGATAAGATCTGCCAGCCCTGGTAAAAGGAGATAGGATCCAGCCAGCTGTCGGGAAACACTCTCCAAGAAGGCACCACTAGAGACAAAGGCCCTGAAAGAGGAGCCCTGCCTGCTGTCTGCCAATGTGGCTGAAATCCAGGCACTCTGGGTCTCACGTGGGGGCAGGGAGAAGGGGCAATGGCCATTTGCTTTGGGCCTGCCTGTCGTTTTCCCCCTAGTCTTGCTGAACAGGTCCTTGGGGGTCAGCGGACAGAAGAGAGATAGGCTGATAATACAGGGACAGCTGTGTGCTGAAGACAAAGGGAACAAAGATGCTCCCGGGTCTATCTACCTTATTCACAGTTCCTGTCTCTTAGGATGTGGTCCCGGGTACTATGCCAAGCAGCCCCTGAGGCCTCACTTGCCCTGGCTGGAGTCATTGCAAGGGGAGGTTCATCAACATGCCCGCCGTGCTTCCTGGATGGCTGGTCACCTTGCAGACAGGTGCCCTACAGCGTGGGTACCCACAGGTAATGATGCCTGAGGGTCAGGTGCGCACTCATCTGCACCCACGTGACAGCAGAGAGCCGGACCCCAGGCTAGGCGAGTCAAGGGAACTGTCCCCAGCGTGTGCCCGGGTGGAGACCGTCGCCCCTCACCTGGCTCCACCCTCGGAGCGGGGCTGCCACTCGAGTCCCCAGCTCGCTCCAGCCGCAAGGCCGGGCCGGAGCGCCAGGAGCCCGCGGCACCGAGCCGGGCGGAGGCCGCCCTCCCGGGCCTGTCCCCACGCGGGGCCGCGCGCGGGCCTCACTTAACTGTTCCCCGCTGGGGCGGCGGCGGCTGCGGCGGCGGCGGGTCCCGGCTCCGTCTCACGCAGAAGCAGCTTCTCATCGCCCGGGCGGCGCGGGAGGAGCCGGGCCCGGGGCCCAGGCGGCTGCAGCCGGCGC
>LZPO01034927.1:31384-47043 GCA_001675575.1 Neotoma lepida
AATAACATTTTTTTAATCCTGGGGAAAGATTCTCATTAGTTTATCTATCCTGGTGACCACCCTAACCTAATCAAGCCAACAATGTCAGCGAAGAACCCAGTTACTTCTACCCTAAGAGCTGTTGCTAGAACAGCGGGTGGTCCCAGGCAAGCTCACCAATGTGTTAATTTAGTTTGTGTTACAATTGTATCTGTGTGTTCCTTACTACACCCTTTCCTAGATGGCTCTCAAACTCATGGGGCANGTTACATCACCGCTCTCCTGTCAAGCCTCACATTTATGTCCCAGTTGTGAGGCTCAACCCTTCANAGTCCACATTCCTACCCATGCCAGGAAGTCAGCTTGCCCTTCTCCCTTCACCTTTCCTTCCTTTTCCCAGCTTTCCCTTCCTCCTTACCTCCCTACCTTCCATCTCTCCGAGCTGGTGTCCATGTGTGAGTGGGTGGATACTACTCTAACTGTTGGAATTCCTGGCCACTCCCCAGCTAAGTAACTTCACGTTTGCACTACGCGCATGTGCAAAGGGAATCTCGCCTCTTCCTCCCTCTCCTTGTCTCTCTTTTTCTCTCTCTCCACGTGCGGCTGCGCTCTCTCTCTCTCTCTCTCTCTCTCTCTCTCTCTCTCTCTCTCTCCAGAATGTCATATGGTTGAAATCTAGACTCACACCCCTCACTTCAATGCACAGAAGGGTACTCTGTATCTTTCATGGCTGGGTAACACTTTTCTTTCTTCCTTTTTAAAATAAACAAACTGAAGAGAAAAAAATAGTCTTTATTTTTCTCATATATAGAGTTAACAGCTACTGTTATTTTTTCCTAATGGGTTTTTTGTTATTGTTCCAAGGTTTAACTTATAATAGGACACTCACTGAAGGTAGAGAAGGAATACCATCCTAGCTTCATTTCTGTTACCTGATAAAATACTCTGATGAAAACCATCTTGAGGAGAAAGGCTCACGGTTCCAGGTTACAGGTAAGTCACAATGGCAGGAATCTGAAGCCTCTAGTCAAATCACATTCACAGTCAAGGGCAGAGAAAAATGAATGCATGGATACTCACTTGCTTGCTTGTTCTCAACTCACTTTCTCTACTCTTATGTAGCTTAGGATGTTCTGCCTAGGGAATGGTGCTGCCCACAGTGGGCTGTGTCTTCCCACATTGATTAACTTGATGAAGGCAACCCCTCACAGCNANAGCCACCAACCAACTTGATCACACATTGAGACTCTCTTCCCAGGTGATTTTAGTTGTGTCAAGTTGACATTAAAGCTGACCACCACAGATGGGAAAGGTTCATTGCTAGGCTCCGAGTTACAATTAAAGAGGAGCAAGAAGGTCTGGGGTGCTGTTGTAGAGTGGGTTGACTACAGATAGCAATGATGTTCAGAATACTAGAGGGAAAGAATTTGAAAGGTTTGTTTTTCTTTGCCACAAAGGAATGATAAATATTTGATAGTACCTTTATTTATTTTTTATCACTGAATGATATTCCACTGTCTGGATCCCTGGATACATAGGTTATTTATTCAAGTAGCTCTACACCTTCTGAAGGAATCTGATTGCTCTCCAGTTTTGCCAATGTCCGCTTGCCATTCNGCTTCCCACCATGTGTTGTAATGGCAAGAGGCCCTCTGCGGAGCCGTGCTGTTAGACTTCCCAAAACCCAGAACCATGAGCCTAGATCAACTCTATTCCTTTCGATGATCTCACCTCAGGTATTTTGTTACAAAAACAGACTAACATGAGTCCCCTAAGGATAAAGTCCCTCACACAGGTACAAAGTTATTAAATAAGAAGCCCACCTGATTTCCAGTGGGACACCATATGAATAAAAAGATGCCCCAGTAAAAGAAGACAAATTGACTATAAATGTGACTTCTACACTGGATGTGTTGAGGGGGAGCTGTTGAATGAAACGTGGCAATCCACCACCAAGCAGCTGCCTGAATGTGAGGGACACAGCTCTACAGTGGACCAGAGCACAGATTCGATTTTCTGAGCATGAAGGATACTCAAGCACAACTCCATGGAGCCAGCCAACCTAAACTCCTGTGTATCTCTAGCTAGGNCATATAAGCATATCGGTGTCTGTGGTCCATGTATGTGGGTGATATGTAAGAGTGAATCAGCCCTTTTCTATGAAAAGAATATCTCTACAGTACCATTGTTCCTCCCAGCCCACAAATGCTAAGATGTCTCTTTGTTAGTGACTGCATATCTGCTTAGGAGACACAGTGTGCTCATTTGGTTTCCTTGCAAACAACTCATGGTTGATTTCTAAATCATCTTTAGAATTTATCAGCCATTGAAATCCAAAGTCTGGGAATCAGGGCCTCCTTCATTAAGAGTTCATGGTTTCAAATTTTTAACTCTAGCTTTCACCTGAGCATTCCCTTAGGCAATGTGTTGTTGTGGAATGTTTAACTATGTAATGATGTGTTACATTTGTTTATGGTGCATTTGTTTAATTATGTAAAGATATGTGGTGATATATTGTATACCCCAATAAAGCTTACCTGGGGATCAGAGGACAGAGCGAGCCACTAAATTAGACACAGAGGTCAGGCAGTGGTGGCACACACCTTTAATCCTATCACTCGGGAGGCAGAGATCCATCTGGATCTCTGTGAGTTCAAGGCTACACTGGGCTCATGACAGAAACAGAACCAGCCAGTGGTGACACACACCTTTAATCCCAGGAAGTAATATGGCAGGACACAGAAAGATATATAAAGTGTGAGGAAACAGGAACTCGCTCTCTTGAGGCTGAGGATTTCGTAGAGGTAAGCTAGTGGCTGGCTGTTCTGCTTCTTTGATCTTTCAGCTTTCACCCCAATATCTGGCTCTGGGTTTTTTATTATAAGACCTTTTAAGATTCGTGTTACAAAGATATGTTGCATCTGTTTCACCTTGCCTGCATAAGGTACCTAATTGGTCTAA
Source organism: Neotoma lepida (assembly GCA_001675575.1). NCBI lineage: Eukaryota > Metazoa > Chordata > Mammalia > Rodentia > Cricetidae > Neotoma > Neotoma lepida. Next base: position 34,325 of record LZPO01034927.1, read on the forward strand.
GAAAGAGCTGAACGGCCAATAGCTAGGAAGANAAAGCATAGGCAGGGCTGGCAGGCAGAGAGAATAAATAGGAGGAGAAATCTAGGCTCGAAAAAAAGAAGAAGGAGGAGGAGAAGAAGGAAAAGGGAGAGAATGAGGGAGAAAGAGAGAGATGCCTGATGGGCCAGCCAGACAGCCAGCAGACAGCAGACACAGAGTTTGACATACAAGAAGAAAGGTAAAAAGCCCCAAGGCAAAACATAGATAAAGAGAAACAGGTTGAAATAAGAGCTAAGCTAAGGCTGAGCATTCAAAACTAATAATAAGTCTCCACATCATGCATGATTTGGGAGCTGGTTGGTGGCCCTAAAGAAGAAAGCCCACTACAATGTGCTGGCTAGTTTTATGTCAACTTGACACAAGCTAGAGTCATTTTGGAAGAGGGAACCACAACTGAGAAAACACCTCCTGTGGGAAAGCCTATGGTGCATTTTCTTGATGATAGATGTGAGTGGGCCTAGTTCACCGTGGGTGGTGTTTGGATGCTATAATAAAGTAGGCTGAGCAAGCCATGAGGAGCAAGTCCCTAAGCAGTGTTTCTCCATGGCGTCTACATCAGTTCCTGCCTCCAGCTTCCTGGCTTGAGTTCTTTCTTTGACTTCCCTTCAAGATTACTGTGATTGGGATATGTAACATAAACAAACCCTTTCCTCTCCAATTCATTTTTCGTCATGATGTTTTCTCATGGCAGAAGAAACCCTAAGACAGGATACAACCTTCAGTATTTGATTTCGTTGTTGTTTCAGGGGATACAATTGACCCATCATGTAAAGCTACAAATGACAAACTCAAAAAGGGAAAGAGTTGAACTGTTGTCTCAGTTAGCATTAATTGTCAANGTGACACAGCCTAGAGTCACTTGAGATGGAGTCTCAGTTGAAGAATTACCCACATCAGATTGGCCTGTGCCCATGTCTGGGGAGGATTATCTTGACTGTGGAATTGACACCAGCAATCCCAGAATGCTATGGGTAGCACCACTCCCTGGGCTGGTGGTGCCAGCCTGTACAAGCAGCCAGTAACTCAATGATGGCACATGACCTGGAAGAATACACTTAAATAAACCCTTTCTTCCTCTAAGTTGCTTCTGGTCAGAGGAGTGTGTTATCCCCACAACAAAGACAGCTAGAAAGATATCATTTCAGAACCCAGTCNCAGCTGGGACTCCCACTGCTCTTGATTCAGTTGTCACACAGTAACAGGAGTGGCAATTAAAATATAAATTAGCTCATACTGCTGTCTGTGGTAGATACACTTTGTGCTTCCCAGTGTAGCTCTGTGATTCCTAGACTCCTTTGTATAGGGGAAGCCATATGAATACTCTGGCCATGGATATAAGCATGACAGCAAGATAGATAGTAGTTGGATAGATAGATAGATAGATAGATAGATAGATAGATAGATAGATAGATGATAGATAGATAGATAGATAGATAGATAGATAGATAGATAGACAGACAGATAGACAGACAGTCAAACTATCTAAGATGGGTAAATATCAGCTGTGGTTTCCTCAGCCCTTCTTCCCCCTGTCCTCTGCTCCCAAGGTCACACCATTTCAGAACAGTCCTGGATAGATGTTTAAACATACCAATCTCATTGGTCCATCTCACCCCAGGGCATTTGGGTGATCAAGTCTTCCTGCCTGGAATATTCTGCTGCCATATTTCAACTCCCTCTTGATATTCATGTCAACTTCAACATTACCTTCCTGGAGCTGCCTCCCCTATCACCTAAGCAGAAAGCCCTCTCTCACCATTCAGTCTCATAACATATTCATTTCATCTTGATACTTATGGCTGCTTGGCACTGCCTTGTGTTTTTCTATTTAATGGCTTGTTTCCAGCCGTCACTGTCTTGTGTCTCTTGTGTGCTCCTGGAGTACAGTAGGGCTCTATGTGTGTTTGTTGAATGAATGGATGAATGAACAAATGATGTCCCAGGTGCTGTGTCTAGTGGGCAACAGGACAGTGTCCCTGATGTATCACTATATGACAAGCCTTACCCAAATAGTGGCCTACAATAACAATAATAATTTTCTTTGTTCACAAATCTGGGGGGTCACAAATCTGGCTCTGCCAGACCATTCTCAGTTGGAGCCTCTCACAAGTCTGTGTTCAGATGGTGATGTGGGCCATTCTGAAGACCTCATTGCTCCAGTGTCCAGCTCTGAGGCTGGTAAGAGTCGCTGGTGGGCTCAATGTTAATGCTATGACCTAGCTGTGTGACTTCAGGCAGGTTACTTAATGTCTCTGAGCCCTAGACCTTTATTATAAACTTGGAGCTGATGTAATAACACCAATCATTTATTAGACATTGTTCTAATTTCCTTTCTGTTTCTATGATAGCACACACTGACCAATAGCATCTTAGGGGAGGAAAAGACTTATTTTAGCTTACACTTTCAGGTCAAAACCCATCATTGAGGGAAGTCAGGGCAGGAACTCAAGGCAGGAAGCTGGAGGTAGGATGCTGAAGCAGAAGTGGTGGAGGAACTGCTTGCCAGCTTGGTCACAGGCTCATGCTTAACTAGCTCTCGTATACAGCCCNAAACCACCTGCCTAGGGATCCTGCCACCCACAGTGGGCTGGGGCCTCCTGAATCAATTACTAATCAAGATAATCCCTCACAGACATCATCCCCTGGCCAATCTGAACTAGGCAATCCATCAATCAGGGTTTTCTGTCAATGCTCCAGGCTGTGTCAAGTTGACAAAGTTAACCAACACATTAACATCTGTATTTCAGACACAAGAAAAGTAGCCCAGACTTAGAAATGAACAAGGATAGTGGCTCTACCTATCAGGACTTTGATGAACTACAAAAGAGGTGAAAAACCTTCTCATAGTCTAGGTCTGGGAATGGAGGAAACAGAATCCAGGACTGTGCCATACTCCAGCTTGGAGGCTGGAGCCACAGGGACTTATCCTGAGAAGTTAATAAGCAACCTCATCTGGACCCTNAGTGAAACCTTAGAGCTGTAAGTGAGTGCCAACTGCACTAGAGTCACAAGCTAGGCCCAGAAACATAGGCTCTGTTAAGTGNAAACTCAAAAATGCCAATCATACTGGAAAACAGCTACCAAAAGAAAGACCCAAGAGGCACAACCAATATGGCCTTCTATACCCTGAATCTGGAGGAGCTGTGCATTTGGGCCTGTTTGGTAAGATGAAGACAGTTGTAACATCACAAACCAAGAACAGGAAAGGAAGAAAAAGGAACAGGCTGATGTGTGGTGGGTCTGGGATGTACACTCCCACACACACCAGGGCTGAACACACCAACACACCGGGGCTGAACACACCGGGGCTGAACACACCAGGGCTGAACCTTGGCGTCTATGCAGTTGTTCTGAGGGTGGGAGAAGATGAACCAGCAGACAACAGAATCACTTCTTTCTGGGCCAAGAGAGACCAGTGTCACTGCCTCTTGTCTGTTATTGGCTCTCAAAAAGAACAGAGCAACAACACAATCAGCTTCACATATCTCAGGGCCGATGCCGATGGTGGAGAAAGTCTGGGTTAGCTACGACCCAGTTTTCACCAGGACNTGGACATGGGCCCTATTCCAAAGCACAGGCAATATTTCATCAATTCATTCATTCATTCATCCCTTTCCCAACCAAGCAACACCCTGGGACTAACAGGAGCCATCCATGAGAATTCAGGTTGCAACATCTGTTGTCTCTTTGGGTATCAGTTTCCTCCAGTAGTCAATGGGGATAAAAACTGCCCTCCCCTTTACTGGCCTGTAGCTTGGTGTAGAGCATTGCATGTGAAGCATTGACCACATTCCCAGAGGGTCCAGCAGGGAGGGTCCCGCCTACCCACAGCCCCAGCCTTCAGGGAGCAGGATTTGGGAGAAGAGCAAAAAGGGCTGTTATGAGCCCAGTGTGGCCCTACAGTGCTGAGACAAAGGGGCTTCTTTATGGCTGCACGCCCTCTCCTGGACCTGCTGCTTCCTTGGTGCCCCCTCCAGCACATTCCACTCAGGCCCACTGCTTTGCGTCTGTGCCTGTTTTTGTGACAGTTTTCAGGATCCAGCATGCCACTGAATTCACCCTGGAGGCAGCCCAGCCTCAGCTGCTGTCCCAGTGTGACAGCCCCAGTTGGATCCGCCCACTGTCCTCTGCTAACACAGATTCTCTGTCTTCTTCCAACTCTCAAATCCATAGGGCCCTTTCTACTCCCTTCACCAGCTGCCTTGCAGCCTGGTAGCCACAGATGATCAGGGCAATTGCCACAGACATGCAGTTGTGGGTGCCCACACTCACTGGGACCCAGAAGCAAGCAGATCCTGTTCTCTCTGGCCCCAGACTCCAGACCTCCGACATCATCTGACTCACAGACATACCAGTCAGGCTGATGTGGAATGCTGACCAGGTCTCATGGCCAAAGGCAGGACCAGACCCCAAAGCCTCAGAAAGATGGAGTCCCAGCAGGTCTGATACTCAGATGGACACATACGCACCTGAAACACAAGCACAGATGTCCTTTCTAGGATCACTGAGACCCATGAAGCAGCCATACATCCACAGACATTGTCACGAGCTGAACTGTATCCCCCAAATTAACTATCTCAGAACGTGACAGTGTATGGACACAGAGCCCTTGAAGAGGTCATTAATGTTAAAGGAGGCCACAAGGGTAGACCCAACTCTGGTGGGACTGGTGTCCTCACAAGAGACTAGGACGCAGACACACAGTGTCCACCTTGTGGTGTCACGGGGGAAGATGGTCAAGGAGAGAGGCCTTGGGACAAACCAACATTGCTGACACTTTGGCTTGGGACTTCTAGCCTTCAGAAGTATGAGTCATAAGTNTCAGTTTAAGCCATCTGGTCTATTGAACTTTGTTAAGGCAGCCTGAAGAAGCAAACACAGACAAGGAGACCAAGAGTCCCTTGTAACCCCCGCCCCCCAACAGTGCCATGCCAGACCCATTTTCACTTCACAGCCTCACCCAGAGCCAGAGGCAGATTGTTAACCACACTTTGAGGAGGAGCCCAAGGCCTGCTAGTTAGCTGCGTTCTCCAAGTGCCTTCCTCAGCACCAGGATGGAGTCTGACCAATCTTTCCCCATCACTGAGATGCAGGGAGTTTCTTGCGCTGCACAGCAGAACTATGGCAAATGTTATGACAGTAGTGTCACACATGCCGTGCCCCAGCTGTTTATATGAAGCCTCCAACCTCCTCAACAACCCTCTGAGGAGGTACTTCTAGAAAAAAAATCTCTATTCCAGAGGTAGCAAAATGAGGCTTACAGAGGTTGTGTTAGCTTTCAGTCACTGTAACAAAATACCCAATGCAATCAACCAAAAAGGGCCGGGTTTATTTTGGCTCCTGACTTCAGAGTTTCAGTCCTCGGTTAGTTGGTGCCATTGTTTTTGGATCTGTGTTGAGTAATTCATTATGGAAGGAAGCTGCTTACTTCATGGGAGCCAGGAAGTGGGGTGAGGTGGGAGTACATGAGGTCCTAACACCCCCTTCAAGTGCATGCTTCTGGTAAACTAACCTCTTCCCTGATAGAGCCCACCTCTTCAGAGTCCCATCACCTCCTAAGGAATGCCATGGATGGTCATCAAGCCTTCAACACNNGGGCCTTCAGCCAAACCTCAGCAGAGACCAAATAACTCTGATCACATTACAAGGTACGAGGACACATAGTTAGCAAAATCAGAGCTGGACTNGGGATCCAGGAGGCTTGGGTCGAGTCTGCCATGAGAACTGGGGACAAGGTCGGGAGATAAAGGGCCTCAAATGCCTGGTGACAAAGCAACTGAGCCAAGATGTCTTCCAACCAAGTCCTTTGGGCCTGAGATCCCAGCTGACTGGGGCTGCAAGANCCAGGGCCCAGNGCTAAATGAAAACCTGAATCCCTTTGATCAGGAAGCTANAAAAATATCAAAATATTAAAAAACCAAAGCACCTACTGCCTCTACTGTTCTTTCTCTTGAGTAGCCTGATAGTTTTATCTGCTGTGTAATATTGCTGTAAGTAAAGAGTGTAATANAATTTAAAATTATCTCATGGATTTTACTTTGCAGTTTGCAAAGTCACCTTTAAATGCAAACAGGAGAGTGTTTAACTCCTGGATAGAATTGCCTAGATTATTTTGTAGCTCATATAGACAGATGTAGTTTGCTCTTTCTAGACACAGAATTGCTGCCTCCAACTAGCTTAACTGATTGTATTTCATGTCCTAATGCACACACATCTCCTAACACTATGTTAGCCCAGAGACAGGAAGGAAAGGCTCGAAGGAAAAGGAACTGTGGCTGCTGTATTTCCTCCCTGTCGCCCGCCCCTCCTCCTCCTTTCTTCCTTGAGTCCTGGGGTTTGCCAGTGGGGTCTCATGCATGCCAGACACGCACATTCCACCAGTGAATTACATTCCCAATCCTCTTTTACTTTTATTTTGTTCTTATTTTTTAACATTTATTTATTTATTTGTTTGTTTATTTATTTATTTATTTATTTTGTGTATGTGTGTGTTTGTGTGTGCACCTGTCACAGCTTGTCTGTAGAGGTTGGAGGACAACTCTTGTGTGTGGATTCTTTCCTTCCACTGAGTAGGTTCCCTGGATCCATCTCAGTCATCAGGCTTGGAGGCAAGTGCCTTACCCACTGAGCAGTCTCACTGGTCCTTGGTCTTGTTCTTTTCTTTCTTTGAGGCAGAGTCTCATAGAACCCGGGCTGGCCTTGCATTCCCTATTTCACTGAGAATGACCTTGACATCCGTTTCTCCTGCCTCAACCCCCAAAGTGCTGGGATTACAGGTGTGCACCACCACATCTGGTTTATGCTGTGCTGGGGATTTAACCCAGGGCTTTGTGTATGCTAGGCGAGCACTCTACCAACTGGGCTACATGTCTNGCCCACTTCTTTTTTTTCCTTTTTATTTTGAGACAGGGTCTCACTAAGTTGCCCAGGCAGGCCTTGGACTTGTGAACCTCCTGTCTCNGCCTCCCACATAGCTGACAACGTGTGCCCCCGGNCCTGACTTCCTTTTCTTCTTGTCAATATTTGCAGTGTAAGCTAACACTGGGAAGTAATATGAGGAAGAAAGATCACAATGGGGGTGCATAGCCATTTATGTGTCTTGGAACCTCACTGTCTTTCCAGCATGTAAGCAAGTTCTGATCCAAGAGGTAAACGTGGTTCCTTGAGGCTGAGGCACCCCACTGAGTGGTAGGCCTGGCTTGGTAATCCTAATGACTTTCATCCTCCTGGACTTGTTGCAATGAACTCTGCACTCACAGGGCTTCAGAATTGTCCCCTGTGCAGGGGACAGTAGGCTCGCACTAGTTCACTGCTAGCATCTCTGTTCACATGCATGTGCCATTGACTCATTACACTTGACTTAGGTAAAATCATGAAGNAAGTCAAACCTTCAGCAGCAAAGCAGGAATCTAAGGGGTGGGGCGTGGGAGGGGGAAGCTTGACCACACAGCTGCCATGACAGGCTTAGAAACCCAGACACAGCTTTTGGCAGGCAATACCTGGACATAGGAAAAGCCATAAGCTGACCCCACCCAGGGAGGCATGCATCTAAGGGGAAATACCTGACATTCCAAACATTCCCTATATCCCTAGACAAATGTCAGCCAATCAGGGTCCTGAACCCTGGAAATCCCCTCACCCCAACCTCTGCTATGATAAAACCCCACCCTGCCTGGGCTCCGGGCTCTCTGCTCTCACCACTGCATTGGACATAGAGTCCAAGCTCTGAGCTTGAAAATAAAGACTCTTTGCTTTTACTTATGGGATTTGGTCTCTGTGGTGATCTTTTGGGGGTCCCTGCGATCTGGGTATGACAAGAGCAGGGCCTTCCTGGATGTGGATGTAAAGTCACAGGGTGCTTGCCACCGAATCTGGCCCTGCTCTCTCTGGCCAAGTTCCTGCCCCGGCTCCCAGCTTATCCTCTCGGGTTAGTTCAGGNACTACTGTGGGACTCATAGCTACATCTCAAGAAGCCTGTATGCCTCCTAGGCCTTTTCCTTGCCAGGGTTTCCCTAGCCAGCCTGGTTCTTCTGTCCTGCACCAGAGAGGGACAGATATGACAAATTTCATCCTTAGCCAACTTGATTTCAGGATTTAGGAGTGACAAGGACATGCTTGTTGTCTATTTGGAGGGGAGCTGGGTGCTTCATGATCCTTCTATGCCAGAGCATTATCTCAAAGATTCAGCCCCTTCAAGTACCACCCATGTTCCNGGAGTCTTNCTGGAGTCCAGGTGTATGTCATGCCTCCTGCAGGGTGCTTCTAGATAAATGTCTCTGGACATCACTCACCGGCCTTACGTCCCCATCTCAGTGTTAGGAGCCTCCAGAAATCAGCTGTGTAATCTANTTTAACCTTCCCACTACATCCTCCAGAGTCCACCTCCATCTGGCTGCTCACACCTGCTCCAGGGCCTTCCTCCCACCTCTGACCCCATCACTGTCTTTTGTATCACTAGATTTTGTCTTATCCCTTGTCACACACTGCCCCCTGAACCCCCGCCTCCACCCCACAAGAGTTTGAGGCATGGATCCTTCACAGTAGTGTCTCTGGAGTTGCCAGGGCATCTGGAGACATTTAAATTCCTTCCTGGGTGGACTTTCTTCCTGGAGAAAATAATCTCCTAGAGACTAAAACCAGGGTGAGCATTTGTATTTGGGGAGGAGGGTAGGCTGTCCCTCTGCTGTGTGGGGCCAAGGAAATAGATGAAGACAGAATGTGCAGCTAGGCTCGTAGGACAGTCGCAATGAGGAGCCTTTCCTAGGCACCCAGTGTGAGGGTGGCTTGGGGGAAATGACTCAGTGCAGAGAAGGGGGGTACTTTGAGCAGCGAATGAGGCTTTTAAAACAACCTTGTAAACAGGAGCTGAGGCTGCTATGGCTGGTCATAACTATGATCAACAAGTCACTCTCTCCCTCCTGACTACTGCCCTAGACTACATTTCCCAGTTTTCCTTGCAAGGAGGAGAGCCAAATATCTAAGTCCCAGTCAATGGAATATGAAATAGAGTGACTTTCAGGCCTGTGGGAGGACATCCTAAAATGACAGCCCCACAACAGGGAAAGGGCCTGGGCCCAGAATGACTCAGTGGAACAGAGCCACAACAGGGAAAGGGCCTGGGCCCAGAGTGACTCAGTGGAACAGAGCCACAACAGGGAAAGGGCCCTGGGCCTTGAGTGACTGAGTGAGCAGAGCCACTGCCCTTGGACCATGAGTGACTGAGTGAACAGAGCCTCTGCCCTTGGACCATGAGTGACTGAGTAAACAGAGCCTCTGCCCTTGGAGCCTAAGTGACTGAGTAAACAGAGCCTCTGCCCTTGGACCCTAAGTGACTGAGTGAACAGAGCCTCTGCCCTTGGACCCTGAGTGACTGAGTGAACAGAGCCTCTGCCCTTGGACCATGAGTGACTGAGTAAATAGAGCCTCTGCCCTTGGACCCCAATAAACTTTCAAAGTGAGAGGTGGAATTTGTTACAAAGCATGGAGACAGTGGGTGTTGGGTGCAGCAGTTAGCTTGTCTCTACTATCCCACCATTTCTGCCACCAGTGGTAGGGGTGTATATGTCCCTGGCCCCTCGTTATCTTTCTGTTGGTCGGAGGGCATTTATCAGCCTTCTAGACCAACATTTTTGTCTTTAAAAGGTCCATAATGCTCCCCCTATAATAAAAATCTGGGAATATTAACAAGCTCTAATCCCTTCTGAGAGTCCTCACCCACACCCACCACCACAAAGTTCCCTTCCCACGGTCTCAAAGGCTGCTGCAGGCAAAGGTCTCCAATTTAAAACAGAGTCACTGGTGTCAAACTTGGCTAACCTAGCTGAAAGGGGCCATGACAGAAGGGCTGTCATGCAAGAGTCACAGGATGACAGCAACAACCACAAGACAGCTTTCCAAACCTCAGCTTACCTCACAAGCCACAGGAGGGCATCTGGGAGCTCAGAACAGCTGGCTGCTTCTGCACAAACACTCGCCTGATGCCATCAAACACCCAAGCCAACACCACAACCCACAGGCTTTCTTGGCAGCTCTGTCACTCAGTTATCAGTTTACCAGCTCCCAGAATCAACGTCAAAACAACTTATGTAACTTTCCTCCTTCCCAATAAAACCCCAACATCTCTGATTTATCTGATTGCTTGCCTGCTTATTCTGAGACAGAGTCTCATGTAACCCAGGCTGGCCTCAGACTCATGATGTAGCCCAGGCTGGACTTGAACTCCCGATCCCCCCCACCTCTATGTCCCAAGTGCTGAGATTATAGACCTGAGCCACCATGCCCTGCCTCAATCCCAGCCTGTCCCTTTGTTCTTTGGACACACCACAGTTACCCTGGTCTGATATGTATGTCCAAGATGCACTAATATTTTTTTGTATATTCTCAAATAAATTCTTTGTTTGAGGACTTAAGTATGATTTCATGTTGAAATCAGTCTTCTTCTCATTTTAATTGTTCTTTTAGGTATTTTCTATGCATTTTTATGCATAAAAGTATTGTTTCTGTCTGCGTCTTTCTTGTCCCTACTATAAAGTGAGTGGCTGTGTGTGTGCATCTGTGTGTGCTCATCTTTGTGTGCTGTGCACATGTACATTCCGGTTCACATGCATATGTGTGCTGTGTTTGGAGCCCAGAGGTTGGTATCTTTCTCTAGCGCCCTCTGTTTGGTAGGAGCTCCCGCTCTTGGTGGACAAATCCCAGCCGCCAGACGACTGGCGGAGCTGCTTTCTACCGGGGGTCTTCCAGATGCAGCTTCCTGTGTGGCTCAGGCTCCACCCCCAGCACCACCCACACCTCTAGCGGCTCGGACTCCTGGCCGAACACACCCCTTCAGAGCCGGCCAAAACACGGCTCCTCCCCTGGGCCTATTTTAAGCAGCATCCACGAGACTAGACGCCCTCTTCCCTCTGGTCTCTCGCCCCAATTTCCTGTCTGTGGGGCCCAGGACGGTTCGTGAATTAAACCTGGCCTTTCCTCTCCTGATTTGACTCTGATTGCTGCACGGAGAAACTTATCACCCTCCACCTTATATTTTTGAGGCAACGCCTCTCACTGAAGCCGGCGTTCACCGACAGGCTAGATGAGCTGGCCTGTCTCTACCCCTTACCCACCACCCAGGTTATAGGCACTCTCAGCTTTTCCTGGGTGCTGGAGACCCGCACTCAAGGCCTCATGTTTGCACAGCAGGCACTTTTGGCCTCTGTTTACTTCCTGCCTCAACTGCCCAGCAGCGTCTCTTCACAAGAAGCTACAGGCTTGCCTCCTTCTTTTAAATGGCTGCACAGGCCTCTGGTGGTTTATTTCATGAATCTCTCATCAATGGACATTTAGTGTTTCACTCTCTTCTTACTATTAATTATAAAAGAAATGTAAAGATATTTTATTTTTTAAATCATGTGTGTGTGTGTGTGTGTGTGTGTGTGTGTGTGTGTGTGTGTGTGTGTGTGTGTGTGTGTGTGTGTGTGTGTGTATGGGGGCGCCCACAGAGGCCAGAAGAGGGCATTGGATCCCCTGGAACTGGAGTGACAGGCAGTTGTGAGCCACCTGATGTGAGTGCTGGGAACCAACCAGGTCCTCTGGAACAGCAGCAGCAGGATCCCATGCCGCTGAGCTGCCTGCCTCTCTGGAGGTTTTCACTCTTATGGATGACACTGAAGACAACACCCTCACACAGGCCCCAGTGCAAATGCCTTCTCCAGGAGAAAGACTAGCAAGCAGATTTTTATTTAGTCAGTTTTTACTTATTTTTTGTCCTTCAAAGGTGTTGTACCAATTAGCACTTGAGAGCCCCCACTTCCAGCTACCCTCATTAACATTGAATATCAGGCCTTAATTTTTTAAAACCAATCTAATGAGGAAAATATGGTTCATGGTCACTTAATGGTTTAGTCCCTCGATTGCTAGTGAAAATGAGCATTCTTCAAGTTTATTGGCCATTTGAACTTCCTTTTCTATAAATTGACTTTTTTTTTAATCATTTGCTGAGTGTTCTATTGGGCCATTTGTCTTTTTCTTATTGATTTGTTAGAATTCTTTATATATTCTGGATGCTTATCCCTTATCTGCAATATAAATTGCAAATATTTTCTCCCCGGAGATAGCTGTTTCTAGCTTGTTTATGGTGCCTGTTGTCGTTTTGAAGTTTTACATTTTAACACAGCACATCTGTCAGTCGCTTCTTTTGCGCTGCTTGCCTTGGGCCGTTCTGTTTTCAGCTGTAACACTGTGGGNCAGAGTAACANCAGTCAGGAACACAAGCCTGGGGACAGGGGAGCTTTCCTCAGCCCCCTCNNGAGGCCTTGGCTGATTGTGGCTGAGGAGCTCAGATTCAGCTTGAGGTGCAGTGGGGGAGGGCAGGGGGGAGTGCTAAGCGGGAGAAGGAAGGCCTCTTCAGTGCTGGAGAAGCCACGTCCTTCCAGTCCCTCTTCACTTATTGTCAACTGCTTCCTTGTAATCTTCTTTCCAGTTTCATTGAATTCTTTAAAACAAGATTTTTATTGCATTATTTATTTATTTGTGTGTGTGTATGTGTCAGCATATACACACCACGAAGCATGTGTGGAGGTCGCAGGACAATTTAAGGGAGTCAATTCTCTTCTATTATGTAAGTCCCTGGGATTGAGCCCAGGTCCTCAGACTTGGCAGCAAGCACCTTTACCTGCCGAGCCCTAGTCTCATTGAGT
>LZPO01034927.1:47443-63928 GCA_001675575.1 Neotoma lepida
TATCCACCTATCAGTGAATACATACCATATTTGTCCTTCTGAGTCTGGGTTACCTCACTCAGGATGATATTTGAGTTCTTAACCAAACCAAATGCTCCTGGTTTTTCTCCATTTAGTATTGTTCTCTGGCTTTCGGAAGAAAGGAATGAAATAATTGTGGCATTATTCAGAGCCGGCTCTGTGCTCATCTGTTTGCCCACCCTCTTACCAGTCAGGATCAGCCAGGCTGAGCTGTAGGAACAAAGAACTCCAAAGTCCCAGGGCCTCACAACTGCCAATGTCTGTTTTCCATGTACTGTGTGTTCAGAGCTGGCTGTGATTGGCAGCTTTAGCTTTGTTTTTCTTCCAGGATCCATAGCAAAGATTATTTTTTTCTTTTGGTCTGGAACATGTCGTTTCAATAGGAAAGGGGACGTGGAAAGCACAGCCTGGCCCTAACAATCCCCACTTAGTGTGACATGCCACTTCCACTCACATTCCATTGGCTAAAAGTAAGTATGGGCTTAACACTGACTTAATGGGACTGGGGCAAGAGTGACTGATGGCATCACCTAGGGAACTCTGTTCTTCTGGCCACTTCTACCTCCTACATGTAGAGCATGCTCCTCTTTAGGCAATTCAGTGTGCCATGCGACTGCTAGGTCAGGTAGAAGTTTAACTTAAGTCTATCACTCTGCATGATGAATGGAATACCTTTATCAGAGAGGAGAGAATTTGAGTTTTCTCTCTCTCTCTCTCCTCTCTCTCTTTCTCTCTGTGTGTATACATAGCACGCACGTGTGTACACACGCATGTGGAGGTCAGCAGTCAGCCTCAGGTGTTTGTTGTTCCTCTGGAGTGAGCCACATTTTTCATTTGCTGAAGGAGATATTTGAATTATTCAGGTCCAAGCTTGGGAAATGGGCTAGAGACTGTGTGCCCCCTCGGAAGAGCATTCCCCATTTCCAAAGCATCAAACAGTCTCTGGGTTTTCTAGAGGCCATGGATGGAAGATCCCCACCTTTGGAGAAGTGTCCCCCATGAAGAAGTTCTCTGAAGAGTTTATAGGGCAAAGGCTTGATTTAAAAAAAGAATCTCCTTCAAGTGACCCCGTATTAACACAAGGAACATGGGTAACCCCACAGTACCTGTACCAGTGCCACTCCATCNCNGATGACGACCTCACAGAAGCTGCACTGTGGAGTCTCCCTCAGTTCCTCTTCCACTTCCTACATATCCTAGCACCAACTAAGACGGGGCAGGAAGGAATGTCATTCTTTGAGTTTGGTCTCCTGTTGGACTTGGGGCTCATTCATTAGGCTAGGCTGGCTAGCCAGTGAGCTTTGGGAATCTGTCTCTGCCTCAGCTCAAAGTTTCATGGAACAAAGTGACCCACCCATCACCCACAGCCTGGTAAACTGTGGTAAAGTTAGATAGCGTAGTTAGACAGGAGACACTGCACATTCCAATAGCTCCCTCTCCTGGGTAAAAGCAACTTTCCCTGATTCAGCCCCTCCCACCCCCAGAGGCGTGCCAAGCCTAATACCTGTCTCTTATACACATAGCTCCCTCTCCTGGGTAAAAGCAACTTTCCCTGATTCAGCCCCTCCCACCCCCAGAGGCGTGCCAAGCCTAATACTTCCTATTGCTTCCATTTTGTCTAAGGCTGAACCTTGTGGAAATTCATCTGGGGGCCAAAAATAGTTGAGTACTGGCAATTTCCCATTGGAGAATATGGCCAGTTTGGAAACAGAGCAGATTTCTCAGGCTTTTTTCTATCTATAAAAGACAGGAAGTCCCAGTCTGGAGACATGTCTCAGCCTTGCAGAAGACCCTGGTTCTGTTTCCAGCACCCATAGGGAAGCTCACAACCACCTGTAACTTCAGCTCCAGGGAATCTGATGTCCTCTTCTAGTCCTCATGGATGCCACACAAATGTGGTACTCATACATAAAGCCAGGTCCATGCAATACACATTAAATAAAGAAGACAGAGGCCCAAGGATAGCCTTAAGTCTTAAGAAATTACAATATCTGTTGTATTAGTAAGGACAGTGTCGTGAATAGTGAAACAGTCTACCACATCATATGTTCAGTCCACACTTCTTTTTAAATAGTCTCTCTTTCAATGGTGAGGGAATCACACTCACAGAGGTTGAGTATGCAATCCCCAAATCACAGAGCCAGTATGTTTTTGAGAATACAAATGTAGCCACTCTGCTTCCACCTCAAACTGGAANGGGCGTGGAGGTTATCACAGGCTATGGGTATGGAGGGGTAGCTCTTCTGATTCCTGGTGCACAGCACCTGAACCTCTTAACAAGTCTTCTCATAGCTCACTGGCCCCAGGAGAGGACATCTGACTGGACTGCCAGGGGTCATAGGTTACTAGCCCCACTATGATTGGTTCCAGTGGGGTCATACATTCTCTCCTGCTCAAATGGCTCAGGCGGGGGTTANGCAATAACGAAATGTGGCTTCAGGGGCAGCAGACTGTCTGGGAAATGGCTTCATCCCCCATAAATAACTTAGTGTGGAAATATTGAGTTCTAGCTCTGTGCAGGCATAATGTAGCATCAGGAGCTCTGTTACACATACTGAGTACATTTGACCCTCACAACTGGTGGCATCATCTCTAGCCCCACTGTGAAGCAGAGGCTCAGAGACACTAAGAAAGCAGTCCTGTCTCACACCTTAAGCCCCCTGACTGGGGCTCCTGTATGAAAACTGTACTGTGAGGTCCGGGGGTACCTTCTCCCAAAAGCCTTCAAGGATTTCTCTACCCAGTAACTTCCCTTTGCCGCTCTCTCTAAGCCTTCCTCCTGCTCATTGCAGCAGGATCCTTTGGCCTCCTGCTTTTTCTGAGGGTCACGAGCCATTCCTTTCCACACATACACATGCTCACCTTCATTCATTTGCTGNGTATTCTCGAGTGCCAGGTTCTACACACCACTGAGACCCCACTTTTNTGCTCTTTATCGTCCAGCAGGGAAGACAANACATTAAACAGATAATGACACTAATAATTATTTCATTGCAATTGTTAGAAATGTTATGAAGAAGTCCAGGGGGGCTCTGAGCATTTATGACCAGAGAAGTGACTCATGAGGATTGGGACAACGCCACCACGAAAGCAGTATTTAGGTGGCCGTTCTGGAAGGGGAGTGAGACTAGGAACTGAAAGAATAAAAGATGGCTGGGGCTGAAGACAGTGCTTAAAGCAGTAACAAGATTCCAAGGCTCAAAGAACTTGGTAGGGTGAGCCCGGGCCAGGGAGGAAGGGCTAGGAGGGCTTCCACACACCTGGTTCTGTCCTTTAGGTAACTCTGCCGGCACCCATGCTTCCAGCCCAGGCTAAGTCTTGTGGAGGCATGGCAGGGGCTGGAGCAATTAGTTGTGGGCATTTGTCTCTGCAGAGGCAGCAGCTGCAAGCAGCTGCTNTTCTCCGGCCATTCTCCAGCTCCTGGGTCAGGAGGAGGGAGGGAGGCAGCAGAGGACGCGCCTAGCACGATTTTTATATATGTGCGGCCATAACATTTAAGTGTCTTGGCTGTAAGCCTGAGACTAGGTCCCCCGACAGCCGGGCCTTGCTCTGCGCGTTCTAACAGCTGTCTGTAAAACCCGTTTATGGAGCCGCCATAAATTTCCCAGATGCTGCAAACCACAGGGCCGGGGACAAAGAGTCGTGGGGAGGGAGGCGTGGGAGAAAATGGTGGCCTCAGCATCTCTCCCAGCTTGTCCTCTGGGCCCCCTAGTCTGCCCCCTGCCCACTTGGGGCCATCTTACCCTAAATTCTTTTATTGGAGCTGATCTGAACACTGACCCCGTGGGACCTGGCTGAGCAATCCAGCTCAGCACGGATGCAGGCGCTCTCAAGATTGCGGCAAAAGGTGCCGTAAATCAGAACTAAGTGTCATGATAGTGATTTGAACTGACACTGTTTTCACCTTGTCCATTTACCGGGAAATATATAACAGGAATAGATTGAGCCTGTCATATTGTACCTGAAAAATACAGCTGTTAGGGGCGGAGAAGCAGGTGGCACCAAATCAGGGTCCCAGCGGGCAGTGGGGTGCTTAGTGATGTGTTGGGGGGGACCTTGTCAGCATTCCACTGGACTGAAAGCTTGCCGTGGCTACAGAGGGCCAGACTCTGTTCTGCAAGGGCAGAATCGCCTGACCAGTCTCTCTGGTAGCCATGGCCCACTTGCTACAGGGACTCACCTGCCCCTCTCTATTGCCCTACTTCCTTCCCCAGNCCACAGAACAATGTGTGTGTATTGTTTGGGGTGGAATCCAGGGCCTCAAATATAGTAGGCAAGTGTTCTTCTACCACTGAGGCATACCCTCANCCTTAAAACAAGAAACCAAATAATAAAAAGCCTTTTTATTCAGTATATACATATAGAAAAGCACATAGGTCATAAATACATTGCTTGGTTAATCTTTTCAACCAGACAAAAAAAATACCTGCATTCCTAGCTCTGAGACAGAGAAGCCATACCTCCATCCCCAGAACTCCCAACTGCCCTCTCCCACAGGGGAGGGGACACTAGTCTGATGGCTAGTTTTGTACATGGCATCTGAATGAGGTCGTTTTGAAATTCGCACCTGTTATTTGGGTCCCCAGAGTAAAAGAGGAGCCTTTTACCTGGAACATAATTCACAGCAGGGGTGGCTGCAGCTCAGCCTCAGCCATGGGGGGCTTGCCTGGCCACAGCTGGGCTCTTGGCAACCCGGAAATACAATGACAATACTAACAACAAAGAGGGGAGTCCGGGAAGATGACTCGGTTGGTTAAAAAGCTTACCATGAGAACCAATCTCCTGAATTCATGTGTGTGGGTGTGGCTGCACACCCCTGTAACCATGAGAACCAATCTCCTGCATCCATGTGTGTGGGTGTGGCTGCACACCCCTGTAACCCTAGCACAAGGAGCCAGGGTAGAGTGTGCTGAAGACAGGAGAATCTCTGGGGCTCACTGGCAAGCCAGTTCAGCCAAATTGAAAAGCTCCAGGTTTAGTGACAGATGCTGTCTCAAAAAATAAGAGGGAGGGAAACTGAAGATGTGTGTCATAGACATACACACACATGCACACACGTGCACACACATGTGCACACACATTTGTACATACACAGAGAGAGGGAGGGGGGAAAGAAAGAGGGAGGAGGAGGGAAGGAGGGAGGGAGAGAGAGGTAATAAAGAGCATAAACCACAGATGCTGTCTCTCTCTTCTCCTCCTTTGGAGGATTCCAATATGACTCCAGAGGAGAGATGGGCTGGAAGGAATTGGAGCAGGGTGTAGGATGGCAGAGTGGGACTAGAGTCAGAAAGTGTCCACCAAAGGGATCAGGGTACAGTTCAGGACGATGGTTGGGGGAGGAGGGTGTGGAGAGTCATGTGGGGATATGGAGGTTTGAATAGAAATGGCCCCCATAGGCTCAAATAGTTGAGTGTTTGGTCATTAGGGGATGGTGCTACTTGACAGGGATTAGGAGGTGTGGCCTGGCTGGAGTAGGTGTGGTCTTGCTGGAGGAAATACGCCACTGGGGATGATTTTTGGGGTTTCAAATGCTCACAGGAGGCCCAGTCTCCTTCTCTTCTGCTGCCTGTGGATCCAGACGTAGAACTCTCAGCTGCCATGTCTGCCTGTGTGCTGCCGTGCTGGTGACGGACTAAGCCTCCGAAATGTAAGCCAGCCCCAATTACATACTTTCCTTTATAAGGATTGCTGGGGTCATGGCGTCTCTTCACAGCAACAGAACACTAAGACAGTTGAGGCTTTGGCCTCAGAGGGGATCAGGGACAGGGTAATAATGAAGGGTGATCCAAGTGGAGCCCTGAGCTGGAGTGGCACAGAGTGGGAATACAGGGGAGATGAATGGGCCCAAACCTTACAGTACCAGAAGGTCGAGGGGCCCAGAGCCCTGTCAGGATGTGGAGGAAGGATGAATNCTTTGGAGTCTGGGCAAGGCTACTTCTTTTCCCATCTGTTCCTCCTTGAGGCCCCCATACGGGTTGTTATAGAATATTATTTTAACTGGGCAAAGATGTGTCACATTTGTTTGTGCTGCAGAATATTACTTTAACTGTGTAAAGGTGTGTTACTTTTGTTTATGTTACATTTGTTTAACGATATAAGGAGGTGTGTTTAATTATGTAAAGATGTGTTGCATCTGTTTCANCTTGCCTGCCTAAGGCACCTGATTGATCTAATAAAAAGCTGAACGGCCAATAGCTAGGCAGGAGAGGGATGGGAAGGGCTGCCAGGAAGAGAGAATAAATAGGAGGAGAAATCTAGGCTGGAGGGGAAGAGAAGAAGAGAGAGAAGAAAGAGAGAGAAGAAGGAGAGAACAAGGGACATGCCCTGGGCCAGAAGCCAGGCAGCCATCAGCCAGTCAGACATAAAGACAGTAAGAAAATAAGAAAGCCCCAAGGCAGAAGGTAGATAAAGAGAAACAGGTTAATTTAAGTTAAAAGAACTAGCCAGAAATGAGCCTAAGCTAGGCCAAGCATTAAAAACTAATAATAAGTCTCTGTGTCATGATTTGGGAGCCGGTTGGTGGCCCAAAAGAAAAAGGCTGGTATAGTGGGTGGCTCTGCCTGCCCAGATCCTCCCAGTTCCAGAGACCAAGTGGAAAACAGGTGGGTGGCCACAGTGCCACCTGCAGGCAACCTTCCATCTCACTCTTGGGGCCCTGAGCCCCAGCTCTGGGTGGACTCTTACTGGTTCCCACCCCTGTCCTTCTTTTGCTAGGCCTGGAGTTCTTCCCTGAACCCATCCTGCTGACTGGACTCGAACCTCCTACCATTGAGGGACACCCTCATGAGCAGCTGCCCTCTCAGAAACAGAAGGATGGCCCCACCCACTTCCTCCCTTCCTGCACTTGTTCCTGTCTACCCACTCAGACTNTGCCTTCTGATGTCAGCCTGTTGGTACCTGCTCATCAGGGTGGTGGCCTTTCTTTGCCGTGGCCTTGGCTTTCCATGCTTCGAACTTTAGTCTTTCCCACCTGTTTCCCAGTCCTGACTTTGTGCTTGGACTGGTTTCTCTCCACAAAGCACTCTGTGAAGGCAAACAGTCACCCCCTTTCCTTGGGAAGATGTCATTACCGTGCAGACATTCCAAGTGTTATAGCAGGCACCACATCTGTCTTGTGCAGCTTCAGTACCCAACTCAGTGTCTGGCGTGGAAGTGCCACTTTACAAACACTGGTTGAGAGGCTGGATGGGCTAAAGGGCCAACTTTGAGGTGAGGAAATCTAAGGTAGAATCTTGTCTCACTGGGAACAGCATTTAAATGTTCTGGGCCTCACTTGTTGAGTGTGTGAAATGAGATGATACTGCCTTCCTCCACGGGGCTTCATGAGGACCAATACAATAATGGCATCAATGCCAACCTCATGTAGGAGGTGCCGATTGCTGTTTCTATGGCCTCTTACTATTGAGAACACTGTCATTCAGTCCTTTCCAGNGCCAACTTCCAGCGTCTCTGGTCCTCCTCCACAGAACCTCTGAGGTCCTAGGATGCTGTGAACAGCCGTTTTCCCAGATCTTCCGGGTATATGCTCATGCCCTCCATAGCTCATGGGAGCTTCAAATGTTATCAACCCTGCTCCTGCCCTTGGGTCTGTTGACTGTGGCAAGGCTGAAAAAGGCCTGCTCCTCCTTTGTGGGGCTCTTATTTTACTGGGCACCGAACCCCCTTCCCCATGCTGGCTTGCAGCTGGAGTCAGCCTCAAAGGGCCAGCATGCAGAAGGAATACCGCCCAATGGCTGATGGGAGACTCTGTGGTCCTGATGAAGGGCCTTTATCGACCTCTCTCTGCAGAAGAGGCTGCATTGCTCACAGGCCCGGGGACGGGAGCCCATCTGTCTGGGGCACAGAATGCCAGGAGGCTGGGATTTCTCATCCAAAGGCGACAAGGACTTCACATTGGGAGACATTAGTCTGATGAGTTTCCTACAAGTGGAGGGACCGTTGGGCATTCATCACAGCCAGCGGGGAAGGCAGTGTCAGGCCCTTGGACCAATTCCCCAGGGTTCCATCCTTTCTGGGAACTTCAGAACCAGTGGAGGTCTGAAGACAAGGATGGAAATCATTCTTGGAGTTCAGGACCTCTCCATCATCCTTGGAAGCCTCTCTGCCAGGGTGGGAGCTCTTCGTGAGAACTTGGGCAAGTGGCTCAACACTCTGAGCCTCAGTTTCTCTGTCTGTAAAGTGGTGCAGGAAATAGACCTCCCTACTGGGGACTGCAGGGCCAAATTGAGATCCCATGCCAGCTGCCCCACTCCAGGCCTAGCATACAGTAGACACCTTATAAATGCAAATCCCAGCCCTTGTCCCTGCGTCATCTTCCTCTATCAACTTAACCTCCCTTAGATGGCCAAACAGCTCATCATTCACCTCCAGAGTGAATCAGGCTGCCACCATGCATGCATGGTGAATGCAAGCATGCATAAATGAATGGATGGAAAGAATCCAGTTTCTCTCTGTGTGTGCCCATGTGTGTGCAGGTGTGCACTTGAGTGTAGAGGATCAAGGACAACCCTCTAGTGTTCCCCAGGTGCTGTTCACTTCTTTTTTTTTTAAGACAGGGTATCTCAGGAACCTTGGGCCTGACAAGTAGGTTCTGCCTGCTGACAGTGAGTCCACAGATCCACCTGTCTCTGCCTTCCCAGCTAGAGGATCACCAGTGCCTACACCGTGCCTGGCTTTTTAAAGCTGTGTTCTTGGGATTAACCTCCAGTCCTCATACTCATGCTTACAACAAGCTGCCTCCCAGCCCAGAACACTGGCCACATACACTTCTCTGCAGGGAAAAAATGGAAGAGAAGGACTGTGTGGTCCTTGACATGTAACTAAGTGTTCTCCTGTTTTCTGATCTCAGTCCACTTCTGCACTTTCCTACTGAAGTGCTAACAGACATGCTGTAAGGATGGCAAGAAGTATGGTGTCAAATTATGGTGTCATCTCACTCCTGCACTTAAGATCCTTTTATGGCACCCCAGTGCCCTTGGGGGAAAGCCCCAAATCCTTTCCTTGGGTCAGCTGAGTAGGTACCACGCCTCCTCTTTAGTGTCTCCCAGATCCCACCTGCTTCTCTCCTGCAGCCTGCCTAGTCTTCCTGAATCCCTCCATGCCACAGTCTCTCATGGCACAATCTTCCCACTCCCATCCCACCCTCCATCATGCTGGCCCTTGTCTTCCAGCTCTGGGCACAAGCTCCTGAGCAAACAGTTCTCCCTTGTGTCTAGGATTTTGATGATCCAGTAGGATCTGTGGACCTGCCCCTTCACTTCCTGAGCCAGCACAGGATGTTACCCCAAGGGTCTGTTTGAACAGGATGCCTGTGGGGGGAGAGTCCCTTAGGGCACCACGCCTGTGTTGGGATGATGGGGCTTCCAGTCCCATGAAGAATTCATGGACTCATACTGTAGTCCTGTGTGGACCCCAGGGAACTGGGGGCAGCAGATGCTGTGCTAGCATCTGGGGTTAGCTTCCTGTCTAGGGTCAGCCATCTAGTATGATTTGAGGGCATTGGGCACTAACAGGCCAGTTTTGTAGCTCCTCCCCTGGTAACCGCAGCCATTTTTCATGGCCCCCTATCCCTTGCTGGTCTAGCTGTGCCTGGGCAAACTGTGTCTCAGTTTCCCTACCTTGCTGACAGCCACTACCTTCTCCCTGTTCCTACCTCATAGGGTACTTTCCTGTCCCCAGCTGAGGAGACAGTGCAGAAGCCCTGGGACTTGTCCCACCTCCCTCATTTCCTCAGTCTCTGCTATAAGAGGTCACTGCCTTTGGTATTTGCCAATGGCCAGAGTCAGGGTGACTGCAGGAGCCAGCGTGGTGGGGGCAGGGGCTGCTGGAGCCAGACATGTTTTACAGCTCTGCCCAGACTGTTAATGGCCTCTGTGACATTGCTGCTCCAGCACCAGGCACAGAGCGGTCATCCATCAGGGGGCACCTCCCCAACAGCCCCCACCTCCTCTCAGATCATCTGTCCTGAGAGGGAATGCTGCCAGGAGGCTTGTCATTCTCCTGGCCAGGGGCTAGAGAGTGGCTAGCATCGTTCACTCCAGCCAGGCTCAGCAAGGACATGGAGACCCTAGCCAGAAAATGGCCAGGTGTGTATGCATGTGCACATGTGTGTAGGTGTTCATGAATGCCTGTGCACCCAAATGTCTATCTTTGGGTATGTGTATCCATGAGAACATGCTTGTATGTGTCATGTACAAGCCTGTGAATATTAGTATGTGAATTCACTTACCTTGCACAAGTGTTTGTTTAAATGTACTCTATGATTGTGTACCTGTAGACGTGTCCATGTGATTCTGTGGCCCTAACACGTTCTTTAGTAAGCCTGTGTGTGTGCCTAGCCATGTGCCTGCCTGTAAACATCTCTGTAACTGTGTGTGTGTGTATCACTGAATATTTGTGTCTCTTCATTTAACAAGCACTAACTGACCTACTCGATGCTGGCCTTGTCTTTACTGAGGACACAGCACTGAATACTCTCTGCATGTATTTCATCAGGGGAACAGACAGGAGAAAGTGAAAAACTAAGTTGAAGGCTGGGGATATAGTTCAGTTGTAAAGCACTTGCCATGAAAGCATTGAGGCCATGCGCTTGGTCCCCAGAACCCACATTAAGAAAGCCAGGTGTGGTAGCAGGTGTTTGTAATCCCAGGACTGGGGAGGAGGAGGTGCATGTGGGTCCCTGGTACACAATTCTAGCCTACTTCAGCCTGCTTCAGGCAAGTGAGAGACCATGTCTCAAAAACACGTGGCTGCCACTTGAGAAATGACACCAGAGGTTGCCCTCTGGCCTCCACATACATGCAGAACATATATGTACACCGTCACATATATGTACACCGTCACATAGACAAACACATGCAACAAAGTAAGCTGGGTCAAGAGAAAGACTTTGGGTGGGAATGGGGATGCTATTTTAGCAGTGCTCAGAGAGGGCTTCTCAGTGCAGGTGACATTGAGCAGAAGTGTACACACACACACACACTCACATGCACATACACACATACATATACATACACACGCACACACACAGACACATGCACACACACGCACACATACACGTGCACACACAGACACACACGCACACACACATGCATACACACACAGAGAAAGAGAAAGAGAGAGAGAGAGGCTCCTGGGAACCTGGGGGAGGAGCTTGGGGGAAGGACACAGACTGAACAGGAAGTGGGGCAGGAGGCCAGGGTGGGAGGCAGGCAGGGCCAAATTGTAAAAGGCTTTGGGCATCTCTGGAAGTCACTTGGTTGGGACTGACTTTGGAAGCCAAAAGCTTCAGGTAAGAGAATGGCACATCCCAATCGGAGTCACTCACAGCTGTGTGAGAACAGACCAAGGGCTTGGAAGCCAGGCCCAGTAAGGAAAGTGTGGGTGAACAATGGTGGCAGTGAGATCAAGGCGGTGGGACATGTTACCTGTTCTCCACAGCTTGTTTAAAATGTATCTATTTTATGTGAGGGAGCACGCGTGTGTGTGTGTGTGTGTGTGTGTGTGTGTGTGTGTGTGTGTAGGTCAAAGACAACTTTTGGGAGTTAGGTCTCTCCTTCCATCTTGCTGAGGCAGGGTGTCTCTTGCTTCTGTGGCTGCCTGTGTGTTTCAGGCTAGCTGACCTAGCAAGCTCTTGCCGACCCGGTTTCCTGCCTCCCGTCTTGCTGTAGGAGTGCTGGAGTCACCGATGCTCACCATTGCATTCAGCTTTATTTTCACGTGTGTCCTGGGGATGAAAACCATATTATCACAATTATGCCTCAAACACTTTTTATGTGCTCCCCCACATTAAACAGCTTTAATGTTTAAAAGAAATTTTTATAGAAAATGTTTAAGTTAAAATAATCTTTTCAGCACTTGCTAAGATCTCACAACAGCAGTTTTCTCTCTTTTTCCTCCCCATTCGAGTCAATTGCTGACATCACGAGATACCCCAGCCTCTATTCCAGGAGCAAAGATGTTCTACACAGTCACAATACCACAGCCACACCCAGAAAGTGACTGCTGACTTAGCAACTTCTAATATAAAGCCTGGGTTCACATTCTCCCAATATCCCAATTCTGTCTCTCTGAGATGCAAGGGTATTGTACAAGACTATTGGGTGCATACACACACACATACAACACACACACACACACACAGAGGCACACACACACACAGAGGCACACACACACACACAGAGGCACACACCCATGCACACACACACACACACACACACATGCACTCACATTAAGTTAGGTCAAGAAAAAGATGGTGGGAATGGGATGCTATTTTAATAAGCATATTATCAGCATTCTCTAAAGTAAAAGCAGATAGGATGAACACATCTATTAAAAGGGGATTTATCAGATTGGCTTTCAGGATGAATCTGGGTATCCCAACAGTGTCTCTCTCACACTGGAGAGGCCAAGAATCCAGTAGTTGCTTCGTCCTCAAGTCTGGATGTCTCAGCAGTCCTGATCTGGTGCCGAAGGCCTGGAGGATTTCAGGAGAGCTGCTGGTCCTCAGTCTGTTTGGGAATCAGAAGAAGCCAAATCAACAGGATAGATGGACTTGCCAGTAAGAGTGAGGCCAAGCAGGCAAGGGCAGTTTCCTTCTTCCATGTCCTTGTTTCCGGGCTGCCACCAGAAGGTGTCACCCAGATTTAGGGTGGGTCTTCCTGCTTCGAATAATCTGATGAAGAAAATCCCTCACGGGAGTGCCCAGTGGCTTGGCGTTTAGTTGATTCCAGATGCAGTGAAGTTGACAACCAAAATTAGCCATCACAAGAATGGAGGACCTGCCAAAAAGTAATAGCTTGAAGGATTTGCCCAAATTCTTAACAGTTTGAACATTAGAAAGAATGGCCGTTATGGGTTATAGCATACAGAATAAAACAGGAATTCATAAATCTTCATCAATATTCCCACAGAGCACAGAGAAAAGTTCTTCACAGATAAATGTACAGTACTGATAGAAGAAATGATAAAATTATGAAAATTACCATTTTGCAGTCATCAAAGCAGTATTTGATTCAAGTAAGGCTCCCTCATGGATGCTAACATTTTTGAGTGAATTATTAAGGAACGCAATATGGCCACATAATTTTCAAATATACTCAGCAAATTATTTTCCTATTTCAAGTAGGGCGTCTTCTTTCCCGGAGCAGAATCTGGAAGCTGCCCAGTAGCTAAGTGACTGAGATGTCAGTGTTGCTGACAGTGGACTGCAGGGCATATTTTGAACATGGACCCTGCAGGGTTGCCCTTGAATTGAACCAGGCATTGAAGAGCTCAGAAGATACTGACTGCCTTCCGCATTTGGGACGTGATCAGTTTGATAAGGGGTGGTGTTGTTTATTGAGATGGGGAAGAAAAGCAGGCCCCTCATGCTGGCAGGTTATGTTCTAGGTAGAGTTGTTGAAGAGGCAGCTTGCTTTATGAACTTTATGAGTAGTAGTAGTAGAACTTGTGACTGTGGTTAGAGATGGAGAGGGGAATTCAGGAGTCATCTGTATCGCATGACTGGGGTGTGTACCGTTATNCCGTGATGTTGTTTAGGGAGAGAGTGCGTATGGCAATGTCCAAAGGCTCAGGCTGTGCCTGGTGCTCAGTTAAGAGTAGGAGCCTGAGAAGGAGTTGGAAATGATGGAGGCACAGAAAGAAGACCCCAAAGCTAGTCAAAGAAAGCACTCAGAGCTGCGGAGTGGCCAGCTAGGATGAAAGCTGAGGAAGGTCAGGTCTGATGAGATGGAGAGAGGCCAGCTTCCCCTTCCTCCGGGCAAGGGAAGCTCCAGGGACTTGGGTGTTTGCACACTGATGGCAGTGATCCAGGAGAGGGAGAGATGGTGGCAGGTGACGAACATCAAGGGAGAATTGCCAGAGTCATAGTCTCCAGCAGGTAACCCAGATGCAAGCCAGCTGCCAGGGTAGGATCCAGGTGAGATGGGACCTCTTTAGCCACTTCAGCAGGAGGGAGTCAAAAATGAGCATAGCTCTGTCTGTGTCCATATGTGTCTGGAGTTCATCGAGCAGAAGACGGGCTGTTCTGTGACTGTCTACATCACAGAGTGGGTAGCATATACAGAGTGAATACACGGGCAGGATAACATTATTGGCATGAGATTTTGTTTTACAGNGTACAATCAAAATGTGTGGATTTTTTATCTCTGGGATTGCCCATTTAGTAGTTTCAGTTTGAGCTGCAGTTGACTGTGAACTACTGAAACAATGTAAAACAAACCCACAATCTAGGAGGCAGGGGCTGCATTGTGTGTTTGGGGGGGGTGTTGAAAATACGACATCATGTTTTAATGGATGCTAGTTAGCTTTCACTCTGTCCTAAAGATATTGGGTGACTTTGGGCATTTTAGAAAGAACACTGGGGAGGGTGAAGGTTGCCAGTTAGGATGCCAGTTTAAAGGCCATCATACCAGCCACTCACTCTGTAATAACATGGCTTCCAGCTCTCCAGGGCACCAGATAACCAGAGGGTCAAGTTTATCATCAGTCATTGCAAGTTGCCACCCACCACCACCACCACCANGACAACAACAACACAGACTGGGTAACAAACCACAAAAGCTAATTTTCTCAGAGCTCTGTTGGGGGGGGAGGTCAAGGTGCCACTGACTCTGTTTCTAGGGAGGGCCTCCCTGGGCTGTAGACAGCTCCCTTCTGGCTGTGTCCTCAGGGCACATGGAGGACTCTAAGTGCCCCTTCTTTGACAAGCGTTGAGTCACTAACCCTGGGGCTGGAGAGATGGCTCAGTGGTTAGGAGCTTGTGTTGCTCTTGCAGAGGACCCAGACTTGGTTCCCAGCACCCACATGGTGGCCCAAACATCTGTAACTCCAGTTCTAGAGAATTTGATGCCCTCTCCTGGTACCCATAGGCACTGCATGCGTGTGGTGCACAGACATACATGCAGGCATGGCACCCACCAAAAAATATTGTATAGTATTTTTTTAAGGTGTGTACTTTTGTTTATGTTGCGTTTGTTTAACTCTGTGAAGCTGTGTTACTATGCCTGTCTCAAATATCTGATGGTCTGATAAAGAACTGAATGGCCAATAGCAAGGCAGGAGAAAGGATAGGCAGGGCTGGCAGGCAGAGAGAATATATAGAAGGAGAAAACTGGGAGGAAGAAGGAACAAGTCAGAGAAGGAAGAGGACATCAGGGTCCAGCCACCCAGCCACACAACAAGCCATGGAGTAAGAGTAAGATTTACAGAAATAAGAGAATGGGAAAAGCCCAGAGGCAAAAGACAGACGGGATAATTTAAGGAAAGCTTNCTAGAAACAAACCAAGCTAAGGTCATACATATATAATTATGAGTAAGCCTCTGTGTGATTTATTTGAGAGCAAAAACAAACAACAACACACACCCATAAACATAAAATAAAAATAAATCTTTTTAGAAACTAAAAATTCAAAGGACACTAATCCCATCAGGAAGCCCCATCCTCATGATCTCACCTAAAGGCTGCCTTCCAAATACATTAGGTGTCGGGGCTTCAGTATATGAATGGGGGTCACAATTATGCCTGTGACCGTCTCTCTGGTGAATGGGGAGGCTTCAAGCATTCGGTTGTCTGGATGTCCTTACACTGTGCTCTTCCAGGCTGTGGAGCTGAAGCCTTGTACTCAGCAGCTGAAGTCAAATTTCCTTTGTGGATACTGTGTGCTAGGAGACAGTTCCTCCTAAACTGAGTGGAGGTCCCAGGTCCAGGGTCACCAGGCACACCTGGGTCTGATTCCAGCAGGAGCAATGGGACAGAGGAGGGGACAGGTAGACACTGTTGCTCAGAAGTCTCCAAGGACACCACCTTGATGTGCGTGTCTGTCTTCTTTCATTTGGATTTCTTTTTTTTAATTCTTCATTAAGAGTCAACATACAAAAGGTACATACTTACTACATACAACTGGATTAGATTGGGGACGAGCGAATGCCCAGGAAACCGTCACCACCATCAAGGCCATAGCCATAGCTACCACCAAGAGCTGGGGATGCAGGTCAGAGGTGGAACACTGATGGAACACCAGGCCCTGAGTTTGAGCCCAGGCCTGTAAGAAAGCACACCTATCATCCCTCCTGGGGTCCTCCCAATTATTTCCTTCTCCACTTTCATTTTAAGCAAGAAAGTAGCTTTTCTGGATTAAAGGAAAATATTGCAGGTGAGCTGGTGAGATGACTCAGCGGTTAAGAGCTCTTACTGCTCTTACAGAGGACCTGGGTTGTTTGGGACTCACAACCATCTGTAGCTCCAGTTCCAGGGAATCTGATGCTTTCTTCTGGCTTCTGCAGGCAGCAGGCACACATGTGGTACACACAGATACACACAGGCAAACACTCATAAATGTAAAATAAAAATAAATCGAATAAAGATGCCTGTATATATACTGTGGTGTATATATACTGTGGTGTATATATACTGTGGTGTATATATACTGTGGTGTATATATACTGTGGTGTATATATACTGTG
>LZPO01034927.1:104469-129621 GCA_001675575.1 Neotoma lepida
TGGCTGGTCTGGCCGGGACAGGTGGAGCAGGAGCTAGTGTGGGGTGTACCTCCTCCCCAACCCCTCTCCCTGGCTGGCGGCAGGGGCCTGGAAAGAAAGAAAACAAATAACCTTGCAGGGTTTAAATAAGCAAAGTTTTGTGCAAAGCAGAGGTTAATGTACTTTATTGTTCAATGTCATGTTCCTAGTGGATTGGTGGAGGGAAAAATGTGATTAATTGCCCCGAAGCCCACGGATCTACAATTATTTGGTTGTTGTGAACAAATAAAGGACTTCAGTATCCATCATATTCAAATGAGGCGGCAGAATAAATGATGGCGGGCCGGGGAGGAACAAAACCGAGGCGTGTTCCTCCAGGATGGCAGGCGACTGGCTCCTTGTCAACCAGACGCTGGATGGTGGCAGGAGCCGAACCCGTCAGTCTCTGTACCGCCAGCGAGGGCCGGGCTGACCCCGCAGGGGCCGCCGTTAATTCATGTCACCCTTCGCACCTCCAGCCTGCGTGGTAGGAAGAGCAGGCGCCAATTCCCTAATAAAGACTTGTTTTGCAACGAGGCCGGATTGGGGCGGGGGCACAGATCTTCATTAGCGCCCCTTTCCTGGGCCACGCTTGTTACAGAGCACAGGTACTGGCTAAATGTGTCCGATCATTCATCATGATTTTGCCCTCCACTTTGTCACAGCGTGGGGATTTAAGGAAGATAGATGGTACGAGATGTTGTCTCCTCCGCAGACGCTTTCTGCTCTGGTAAGTGTGTCCGAGGCAGAATTATTTCGCCACTTTATTATTTCCTAGTGAGTGTTTGTCAGAGCGTCGCCTCTTGGAAGGAGCGAGTTGTTTCCTGTCACTCAGGGATGTCGCGGGCGCTGTGATGCTTGGCTGGGTTCACCAGCCAGCTGGAACCCAGGCTGGGTCCCCAGGCAGGGCTGTGGGGGGTCCTAGGAGGCNGGGCTACAGGGTGAATGTCAAATACAACAGAACTGCGAGCGGCAGGCTTTGGGAAAAGGAGGGGCTCAGGGGGGTTAGACAAACTGGATTGGGTCAGGGGGAGTCCTGGGGATGTTTGTGGGCCTGGTCTGGCTACAGGCCAGGGTGCCGGGTGGGGAGCTATTCAAATCGGTGTCCAAAGAGCTGTGTGAGCTTGGCCTTGCCATGAGCCAGCTGGAGAGGGTGTGGGCAAGGCTCAGGCTTCTGGGCCAACGATAGCCGGAGGGGAGAACAGCTCATCTTGCTGGCACCAGAGGAGCTCTCTGCCCCACCAGGCAGCAGAGGGCCAAGCAGTGACCCACAGGGACCTCAGCTGCAGGGCAATGACAAGAAGTTAATGATGAAGGCTGGCAGGCTTGGAAGACAGCTAAAGTTGCAAAAGTGCTTGCCATGCAAGCACAAGGCCCTGAGTTCAGATCCTCAGCACCCATGCAAAAAGCCAGGTAGTCTCAGCACTGAAGAGGTAGAGATGGGAGCCTCCTCGGGACTTGCTGGCCTGGGAAGTCTGGCTGGTAGGTGAGCTCTGAGCTCAGTGAGAGACCCTGTCTCAAAGCTACAGTGAAAAGCAATTGAGGAAGGTACCTGATGTCAACCTCTGGCTGTCATGCACTCACATGCACTTATACACACACACCTGTACACGAGAGCTGAGCACAGCCAGAAGCCGGAAGCCGGAGACCTGCACTTAGATCCTGCAAGACTAGAAAGCGATTTCCTTCCCCACCATCGGGTGACTCTGGCCCCAGGCAGAAGGTGGGGGTCGCTGGCAGCTCTTCTACTTCTCTTCCTCAGCTGTCTCCATCTAACTGGGGGGCCAGTGATCCTCAGCCACACCAGCATCTGGGGCACAAGGCTGTGGAGGGACCTGCCTTTTCTTTGCTTTCCTGCAGGACAGGCTGCTCTGGGCAGTGAGTCCACCTTTGCTTGGTGGAACGTTTCTGAGCCTTGGTTTCCTCGGCTGTTGGAAGGGGGCACATTGTAGGTGTTCTTTCAACTCAGGCACCCCCTCCCAGACCCCTTTCTCTTGGGTTCCTGTGGGCCTGGCTGGCTCCGTCCAGTCTCTGAAACCTCACTTTCTGGCTGGTAGCTAGACACCTCAGCCACTCCTTGGTGTGGACTGCCCCATAGCGAACCAATTTCCCCACAATGCACCTGACTGCCCAGACTTCCAGTTCCTCTAAACTGACCTGGCTAACCTGGAATACAAACTTGGCCCATCAGGAGCTCACAGACTGGTAGGGNAGGAGAAACATAAGCCATTCCTCACCCAAACCCAGACCACCACCAGGGGCCTCTGAGGTCCTGCTCCCATGGGAAGCCAGAGGTCAGGTGGCCGGTGCTGGGCACCCAACACCTTAGGGTCCCACCACACTCCTTGCAGTCTTACCCCCACTTTGCAGCTGAGAAAACTGAACCTCTGCAGATGAACTAGGCTGTGAGTCATGCCTAGTGGATTCCAATCTGGGCACATTTGAGGGCCAAACTTGCTTTCTGAGCTGGGCAGAGTTGCTATTTGGCTCACTGGCAGAGAGCCATGATGGACATCTATCACTTCCAATCAGGGTTCAGCTCATTTGTCTTTTTTTTCTTTGCTGCTCACTTGTGGAGGTGTCTCAAACTCACAGCTCCCCATCTTCTGGTAAGCACTCATGTAGAACCCCAAACCTGTGATTCCTTGTAGTTTGACGTTAAGTTCCACTTGCCTTTGCTCTCTGGGTTTGTTCATATGGTTTCCTTTTATGCCTTGCCTACCATTAATTCACTCACCCATTCATTAATTCAGGTACCCATTTGTTAATTCACTCATTCATCAATTTGCTCACTCATTAATTCACTCACTCATTTATCAGTTCTCTCATTCATTAATTCATCCAGCCATTCATTTGTTCATTCAGCAATCACTAAGGACACATGTGCTGGAAGCTTTGCGTAGCCAAACCAAACTCAGCATGAGATGAGAGCTGGTAACAGGCCCAACACAACCCCAGTCACATGGCCTGAAGACAGAGCATCTGGCAAGGCCATTGCGAGACTTCAGACTTAGGGTTGTGGACTTCAGTTGGCCAGTGGAGGGCTGAGACCAGTACTGGTGACCATGAAGAAGCCCACGTGCACTGCCCTGGACTGGGCTCACTCACCACCACCAGCCCTGTGGTTCCAGCTGCACTGTCTGTTCCCTGCCTTCTCCCTTCCTTTCTGTTCCAGGGTGACTCCTTGAGCACAGTCTGATGACACCACTTTGCCTCACCCAGGGTGACTGTCCTTGAGCACAAGTCTGATGACACCACTTTGCCTCAAACAGTTTAATGACTGAGCTGAGGAGAGGACACAGTGGTTAAATGCTGGCTACGCAAGCATGGCTCCCTGAGTTCAGATCACCAAAATCCATGAAGAAAATAAAAGCTAGGCATGGCAGCATGCACTTGTCATGACGACACTGGGGAGATGAGGTAGATCCCTGGGGCTCACTTGCCAGCTAGCATAGCTACTGTGGNNGTTTGAATAAGAGCGGCCCCCATAGCCTCGTATGTTTGAATGNTTGGTCCCCAGAGAGTGGCACTACTTGAGAGGATTAGGAGGTGTGGCCTTGTTGGAGGAAGTGTGTCACTGTGGGTGGGCTTTGAGGTTTCAAAGTCCACACCAGACCCAGTGTCTGTCTGTCTGTCTGTCTGTCTGTCTGTCTGTCTCTCTCTCTCTCTCTCTGTGTCTCTCTCTCTCTCTCTGCCTGCAGATTGGAATGTAGCTCTCCACTACTGCTCCACTGCCCATATGCCACCATGCTCCCTATCACGATAATAACGGATTAAATCTCTGAAATTGTAAACAAGTCCCCAACTAAATGCTTTCTCTTATAAGAGTTTCCTTGATCACAGTGTTTCTTCACAGCAATAGAACAGTGACTAAGACACCCAATTAGTGAGCTCTAGGCCAATGAGAGACCTTGTTTCAAAAAACAAGGTGGTGAGCCAGCAAGATGGCTCAGCAGATAAAGGTGCCTGCTTGCAAGCGTGCTGAGCTGAGTTTGATCCCCAGGACCCCAGGACATGGTGGAAGGAGAGAACTGACTCCTGCAAGTTGTCCTCTGACTGCAACACACAGGCCATGGAGCTCGAGCACCCCCTCCCCACAATAGCTAAGTAAATAGATGAATAAATAGATAAATGCAGTATTTTAAAAAAAAGATTTTAATGAACCAAGATGGGCAGTTTCTGAGAAAAGACACACCCAAGGCTGAGCTCTAGCCCAAACACACACAGACACACACACACACACGTGTGCCCCCCATGCANACACAGTGTCTCCCTAATACCCGCCCACTTGAAGTCTGAACCTTGAACTTGCCATTCAAGGCCTTTCCTGGTCCAGCACTGCCATACCCACTGCCATCACTGACACTGTAGCATCTGAACCTGCCATTTAATGCCCTCCCTCCCTTCATTTCCTCATCTGTGCAGCAGGGACGATGGAGGTGCCCACTCACTGTTACAGGTGGGCCTTTCTCAAGGACAGCAGTCCCAATGCTGACCCCGTGTGCTCTTCCTGTGGAATGATGGGGGCGGCATTCCCTCCTAAACTCAAGTGGACTTCAGCTACTGCCTGGACTATAAATGCTTGCAGCTAGATCATAAAATGCTATGCACTTTTGTTTGGCTCCTTCAGGTTCCCTCTCTTGGAATCCAGTGGCCAAACCCAAAGAAAGCCCATCACAGATGTCCTGTGCAGTCGGTGCCAACCTGCTCACCATGCGAGTGCACCATGTCAACAAAGGTCTACTCCAGGGGATACCCCGTGGAGCTGAATGGAGCCTGCCAAGGCCTTGAGCATAGTAAATCCTCAGGACCATCTTCAGACATGACAGTTGGGAAGCTTGTCACCCAGCCAAAATACTTTAGATGCCAGTCCCATAGAGTCCTTGTGAGAAAATGAAGTGAGCCAGTTTGTCACNACAATGGACCACACAAGTGGCTTCAACCAGACATTTGTGTTCCAATTCCTGGAGGCTGCGGGTCTGAGATGAGAGGGTCAGTGTAGACAGTTCCTTCTGAGACCTCTCCCTATGGTGAGGACTAGCTATGTCCTTCTCCCANTGTCTCCCACAGCCCCCTTCTGGTATGTTCTTACCTCTTTTCATATTAAGACAGTGATATTGGATTAGGCACCACCCCAATGGCCTTATTTTAAAGTCAGTCCTACTTTAAAGACATGAGTGTGGTTAGAGTCACATCCTGAGAAATTAGAGTCCAGGTGTCCACACACAAGTTGCAGTAGGGGACAGTTTAGCTGGTAACAATAAAGGACAGCTTACAGAACACTCTGAACAGTCCCTGCTTATGAAAAGCCCTCAGTTAGTGTCAGCCAATATCCCCATGCTCAACTGCCACCCCCACTGCCCTCTGCCTATATTCATGCCACCACAGTCAAGCTCTGGGGGACTATCTGAGGCCCCACAGGCCACCTTTTAGTCTGTGCCTTCTGCCTGATGTGCCTACTCCTGGTCTCAATTCAATCCAACCCTTCCTGTCTTGGGAGGCCAGCCCTCCCCCTCCCTGGCCTAAAGGGCTCCAGCAGCCTGCATCTGGGGCCCTGTCCGACAGCAGCCTGCATCTGGGGCCCTGTCCGACAGCAGCCTGCATCTGGGGCCCTGTCCGACAGCAGCCTGCATCTGGGGCCCTGTCCGACAGCAGCCTGCATCTGGGGCCCTGTCCGACAGCAGCCTGCATCTGGGGCCCTGTCCGACAGCAGCCTGCATCTGGGGCCCTGTCCGACAGCAGCCTGCATCTGGGGCCCTGTCCGACAGCAGCCTGCATCTGGGGCCCTGTCCGACAGCAGCCTGCATCTGGGGCCCTGTCCGACAGCAGCCTGCATCTGGGGCCCTGTCTGACAGCCCTCCAGCCTAATGGGGATGGGATAATTTGGCTTTTTAGTTTTCAATCTGAGTTTTTGTTTTGTTCTGTTTTACAATATAGAAATAGGGTGTGTTTTTCTTTCTAGTTATAAAAATGATGTGTTCTCAGTTTATAAAACTTGTACANCACACTTTCTTTTAAAAAGAAAGCCCAAAAAATCATCTTAAACTAATATACTGAGTTTTGTTTTGTTTTTGAGATGGGTTTCATGTAGCTCAGGCTTGTCTGGATGAACTTGAATTTCTGATCCTGCCCCCACCTTTCAGGTGTTGGGATTTCAGGCAGGCACCTTCACCCCTAGTTTAAGTGGTGCTTAGGATCAAACCCAGGACTTTGTGTCTGTTAGGTAAGCAGTTTANCAGCTGAGCCATAATCCCTAGCCATGGTGAATGAGTTTTAATGTCATAGGTGTGAAATGCAATATGTGTGTGATGCTTTTTCCCTTGATTCTATGGTAACAGACTGTAGCTTGCACCCCAGGCTTAACTGCACAACTCCAAGCAGAGAGGAATTGTATTAAACATATATAGTCATTTACAGTGTGCATCCTGAAAAGCACACACATTTTAGAAGCAAAAAAATATATATATATAACATGGTTGAGGAGACAGTACAGAAAGTAAAAGCACTTGTTGTGGGACATTTGTACACTGAGTNAAGATATATTACTGTGATTGGTTTAATAAAGAACAGAATGGCCAATAGCTAGGTAGGGGATATAGGCAGGACTTCCAGGCAGAGAGAAAGGCAGTAGGAGACAAATCTAGGTGCATGCNAGATGCCAACAAGACATGGAGGGAGTCAGACATACAAAATGAAAGAAAGGTTAAAAAAGCCACAAGGCAAAACATAGATTAATATAACAAAATGTAGAATAATATAAATGGATTAATTTAATTTATAAGAGCTAGTAGGACAACTCTAAGCTAAGGCCACGCTTTCATAATTAATAAATCTCCATGTAGTTATTTGGGAGCTGGCTGGTGGGACAGAAAAAGACTCCTTAGAAGCACTGGCTACCTGAACTTGGTTGAGCCCCAAGTTCAACCCCAGAACTCATGGGAAAATCCAGGTGCTGTGGCAGGCATCTGTAATCCCAGAGCTCGTATGGTGGGNTAGACAGCAGAAACAATAGAATCAGCTAGAAACTCTTGGGTCAGCTAAGCCTTGAGTACTCAGTACAGCAGCAGAAGTGAGAGANCCTGCCTCAACTTGGTGGGGAAACCAGCTTCTAAACACTGTCGTCTGACTTCCACACACGTGTGTGCATACCCACACTAACACGGATGGCATGCACAAAGCAAAGAGGAAAGGAAAGAAAGAAAGGGAGGGCTATGTATTACAAAATGAGAGTCTATGAGTTCTGTGCTTGGGATGGGGTTGTTTTATTTTAGGACCTCGAATCTTGCTGTGTTGTGCCAGATAATCTTGAGCTTCCATGCTCAAAAGACCTCCTACTGCAGCCTCCCAAGTATCCGAGATGACAAGTGCCTGTCTCAGGGATACTGTCTCATGGTCTTTGTTTAACAAAGCTTGTCACCCCACANCAACAAGTGAATGGTGCTGCCATGGGTTTTAGTGGCTGCATAGTACTCCGTCACAGTGATGTCTCACGGTGAAGTCATTCCCCAGCTACTGTGCAGGGCAGTGAGTCGCCAGCCTGGAGCAAAGTGACTGGGAATGGTTGGTGTGGATTCATCTCTCAGTAGTGACAGGCTGTGAGCCNGAAGCCCGTCTCCTCCCCACCGCGACTTCGCCACCATGCAGTTAGACTGAGCTTTTCCAAGCTCCCACCCCCTGGATGGCCCAGGTCCCCTATCCTTTCATCCTCATCATACCCTCTGCTTCTTGGTTCTTGGCTGTATTTGATCTTCACATGCAAGCTCTCTCTCACCTCAGGGCCTTGAACAGCCCTTCCACTATCTTTACCCCACCCACTGCTCAGACACCTTCTCCAGGAAGGCTTCTATGACTTAGCCCTCCTCAAGTGAGCTCCACTGATCTTTCTTGGGACACTTAGTCTTACCATTAGGGTAAATCAGGAAATTACCAGTAGTTAACCATTCTGAAATTACACAATAGGCAATTTCTGATGGTTAACCTAATATAGACCCATCATACCACCCCTTCAGTGTTGAGTGATGATATTTGGGACAGGTACCTGTCTGCAATGTTCTCTGTGGCATTATCCCACTGTACCCAAACTCAGACTGCCTCNTCTGTCAATATTAATGAATAAATGAATAAAGAAGGTTCAAGTCAGATTGAACTTGAGACGGTAAGTAAGTGCCTTAGCATGGTCTATGCCATCATGGGGAGGGTCATGTGCCTTCCATTTGGCACTAGTCAAGGGGAGCAGAGACTTGGACAAAGCAGGGGTTGTGGCTGGGTGCACATCACTGGCCACAGTGGCTGGCTCCAGCTGCTGTAATTTCCAACCTAGTTTCTCTAGGACTGTGCCCAGTCTCACTTTGAAGTGGCCAATAGCAGCTGGGTTTCTCTAGATGGAGAGACCAGGCTGAGGACNTAGTGAGAGGTCTGAGTGCTACCTCTTACCAGTCTTCTCCGACCTGATGGTCCAGGCTTGTAGCTGGTGCACTGTGTACCCATGGCCACATGGTGGCAGTGTTGGCACCAACTGGGCTCTGGGAGGCACAGGAAGCCCCAGCCAGCTCCTGCAAGATGCCTTCAGAGGCCGCTGTGTAGTGTGTATGCTGTATGCACAAAAGGGTACATGTGTTGGGCGGTATTCGGGGGTGNCCCCATGTCTGTAATTATAGATGGAGAAGTTTGGAGGGGTCTGTGTGCATAGGCACACATACATGCTTGGCTGTCTGAATGTNGTGTTCGTGCCTCCGTGGGTGTTTTTAAGTGTGTCTTTGTGTCTTTGAATCTGTGTAACTATATGAGCTAAGGATGC
This sequence comes from Neotoma lepida, assembly GCA_001675575.1. Lineage (NCBI taxonomy): Eukaryota > Metazoa > Chordata > Mammalia > Rodentia > Cricetidae > Neotoma > Neotoma lepida. The sequence continues at coordinate 113,285 of LZPO01034927.1, forward strand.
TCACAGGTAGAGAGTGTTTTGTGTGTAAAAACATCATGGTCCTGATGCACACATGTGGGGTAAGTGTGTTTCTGGGAAAGAGGAATGGACAGCTTGAGTTTGTGTATATCTGGCTGTTGGTCTACACCAGTATCAGGGACTCCTGGAGCTCTGTCTGTCTCCTCCTGCCTGGGACTCCATCCTCTATAGACAGCTCTTCTGATTCTGACCCTCAGGGCCTCAAGCTGTGGCTTCACTGTCTGCAAATGACCTAAGATGCTCTGTTCCCACCTTCCCTGCCCACATCTCTCCCTGGGCCCTCTCCCTCCAGCCCTGGGCCCTCTCCCTCCAGCTCTGCAATAGCAGAGCTTCACCTCCTGCAGCTTCATGACTCATAATACACATAGTGGGGTGACAGCCTCCAGTTGGCATGCAACAGGGCTACCCCAGTTCCCCATCCTGGAGAAGAGATATCCTTGTCACTAGGGTCCTGGGTCGTCCCACAGAGCTGATTTCAGTGTGTGGCTATGTGCCTTATCCTTACCTGGTGGTGCCTGAGACAGAGGTCTGCCTGTCTCCTCCTATCTCAAAGTGGGACTAGCTCTCAGATTCAGTGGCCCAAACCTTGGGAGGATATGGGGATGACACTAGCTCCTTCTCCTGGTCCCATCTCTTACCCTGTNCAGGCATATCACAGCTCCCTCCCAGCCTGCTCCTCCCCCTGCCAGGCGAGGGCCAACAGTGGCACGTCTGGCCATGTCTGGATACCCTTCCCCCCATGGTTATTAATAATTGGGCATTAGGCAAGAGGCACTATTGATTCTGGCGCGGGCAGCTCCAGGTCGAGGTAATTTATGGAAACACCGGTGTCCCTGGTGATAAATAATGAGGTGATCGTGAGGATGGGTCACTAGTGAGTGGCCTCCACCCTCTACCCTGTCCACTGACACACTAGCTCATAAGTGGGGGAGGGAGTGAGCAACCCAGCAAGCTGAAAAAACAAAGGACGCTTTGGTGATGTGAGCCTCCAGAAGACAGGGGAAGCAGAGGCATGGCTCCGTGGGTCCTGGTGGCAGGTCCTGGTGGCAGGGAAAAGAAGGAAGATACACAAGGGGCAGAACAGTAGGCAGGGCATAGGAGGAAACCACAGGGACAAGGAGAAACAGGGACAGAGATGGGGTGGGAGAGACATCAAAGACGGACAAGGCAGAGGAGGCTGAGAAGAGAAGCTCTGAGGCTGAGCAGGGTGTGGACAGCAAGGATAGAGACAAAGAAAGAGGACTTGGGCGATGGGGACCAGCCGCTCCCAGAGAGGACCCTGCACAGGTCTGTGCTCTCTNCCCCCGTGAATTCGCTAGGTCATCACCCCAGCCCCGGGAGGGTCACCAGGCCTGTGTGCTCCGGAGACAGACTTTGAATCGCCTCGTCCAGATGTGTAACCTTAAACAGGTCACCTCCTCTTGACGAGGGGACCCTCATCGGCCCAGGTGGGAGAAGGAACCATCAGTGTCAGTGCTTTTGGGACCAAGCGCCAGGCCTCAAGGTGTGCAGGTCAGTGCTTAACGGCGGCACGTGGTGCTGATGGAGTCATACACTTCAAGTGACTCTAACTCTACTCAGTGGACCAACTGCCCAGTTAGTCACAAACAAGCCANGGCAAGCAGACCAGGGCAGCAGGCTGAGTGCCTTTGGGNGGCTCCCGCAGAGGTGAGGTGTGATTTGGGCCTGGACATAAACAANTGGGAGAGGCATTCCTGAGGGTAGAAACACGATGATGTGATGTTTTCAAGGCTGGAAGGAAGGCCACCAGGGACCCACCCACCCCCACACTCAGACACAGAGCCACAGCTTTAACTTGGTTACCTCTAAGGCCAAAGAGCTCACTACCACTCTTGAGGAAACCTAATTCTGAGAACNTCCNNTCTCACAGTTACCCTCAGCCCAGTTTAGTCCCCTCCACAGCCCGCTCCCACCCCCACATTCTGATCATCAGGNAGCCACGAGTGGCTGCTGTAGACAATGCTTCACTCTAGCTGGCCATCCTGTCTTGGGCAGAGGTAGGGATGGGGACTGTTCCTTCCCTCTGGATCCAGTCCTCACTTTGGCAACCCAGAGCCTGGGCTTCTTAGAAAGGTGCCAGGTGCTGTCTGCCTTCCCGTGCCGGCCATCTCCTCTGGGTGGAAAAGAACACCAAGGCCAGTCATAGGCTGAGCTGATGAGGACACCCATTCTGTGTCCCCTGGGCGGTGTCTTGACCCAGCTGCCTACTGATCAGGTGGCTGTGAGCANNGTCCCNGTGTCCTCTAGGGTCCCAGAGTCATGTACAAGGTGCCTAGAACCAGGAAACTGCGTATGGTTCCACTCTCATGATCCCTCCCCNCTGCCTTTTCCTGCACTCCTTGAGGAGTCTAGGCTTCTCCTTCACATCTGGGATTTGTGTTTAAAAGCCTACAGTGATCATGACATGGTTCTGTGCCCTGGTTCTGAGCCACACTGGTCAACATCCCCCATCATGCCCAGCCCTATCCTGACCCTATGGGACCCTCCCACACTCACACCAGGGAGTAAGTGCTCAGGTGGTCTAGACCATCATGTTGGTAGTGCTCTGTATCCGTCTGTCTCTTGTGTCCCTTTCATGTGGAGGTTTGCTTCCAGAGACTTCTCATCCCCTCTNGGCTTTGCATCTTGACCTTCACCCTGGAGGTCAAGGCTCAGGCCCATCTGATAGAGCCTCTTCTTGGCAANTGCTCTCCTGGGACTATGGCTTCCTATTAGGGGCTTCTAGACCATTCCTTGCTGTCCCATTCTAGAATCTTCATTGAGCTATTACACTCAACCAGTACTACTACTATTCCTGAACTCAGCAGCTAATTAACATTTTGTTTGCTCTCCCCGTTCTATAGCTACCCAAGAGGGTGCAGCTGAGAGGATGATGTCATGGCCACATACCCTGAGTACCATTTTATAAAGGATGAGGCCAGGCAACTGTNAAAAAGCACTGAATCTCTTGCTCACAGGACTGGGGCTATCCTGTAAGGCATGGATGGGCTCAGAGGCCTTCCATCCTTCCATCCGTGTGGCTGGAGGAGCACTTGAGAGCAGGTGTGAGACAGAGATACCAGCTTGATTCGTTAAGGACCGGTGAGGAAGGCCTACACCCTGTAGGGAGATAGGGAAGTGGATGGATTTATGCAGCTGTAGGCCCTGCCCCCATGGAGTCAGGACAGCCATTTGGGCGGGAAACAGTCTGTGGGGTCAGCAAGGCAGGCCCCATGTTCAGGATGCTGGAGAAGATGCTCTCCTGGGTGTTTGTTGCGTCNGAGTGTCCAGCCCAGAGCCACAAGGCTTGGCAGAGTCTGACACCAAGCAGACATAGGGAGGGGATGAGCTAGGGCCAAGAGAAGGACAAGGGCTGGAAGGTGTGAGGAGGAAGCTGAGCCCATGTGCAAAGACTGGAGACTTGTGGGGGTAGGAGGAGGGACATCAGTCAGANCCTCCAGGTGAGCCAAAGAGACCGGTCAGCAGCTGTGGTTGGGGATGAGGAAGCATGGACACAGATACCGATTAGGAGATCTGTGTGTGCCTTCCTCTCCAAATATCCCCCCAATGCTAGCAAGGCTGAGATTGCCTGCTTCTGACAAGGGGTAAGCTAAAACCTGGTGCTCTACCATTGAGCTAAACACTGGCCCTCCCACAGGTCTTTTAGATGCTTTGCCCAGAAGCAAAGCCTGTACCTGTGGGCCAACCTGGGCCTCCTGAGGGTCTCCAGAGCCCTTTCTGGTTCCCCACAAGTCAGGGTCATCTCAAGAACTTGTCCCCTTGTCTTCCCAAGGCCACCTGGCTGATGACAGAGGCAGGGAGGCTTCCCAGCAGGTGTATGGGACTCAGCTCTGGGTCCTGCAGCCCAGCTTGGTGGTCCCTGGCATGTAGGAGATGCCTTCTCCTCAGCTTGCTGGACCTCCCTTCCTCGAAGCCTGTGCAGCCAGCTCCCCAGTCCCCCAGGTCTCCCAAGTCATCCTCATCCTCAGCCCTCTGCTGTGTCGCAGCTTAGTTGCTCTCCAGAACACCTGTCTCTCCTGCAGAGGAGCTGCGGCCCTGCTGTGTCCTATGAGGGGCCTGGTTCCAATGAGGCCCTTGGTCACTGGTCACCCTGGTCACCACGGTTGCATGCTGAAAGAGCAAACAGGATACCTAAGGCCCTCCAGGCCGGGTTGGACATGGGGGAGCTGGCTGAGCGGCTGCTGCTGGTGAGGTGCTGGTGCCCCTCCCAGGCCCTAAGCACCCCCCCCCCCCAACGGCTTTGTTCCCGACCTCAAACCACAGGGAGAATAAAGTTTGTGAAATATTAGTTTAATAAGACATGCGACTACTATTAAGGATCCAAGGGTTCTTATTTATTATTCATGGGGCCGTGTGATTTAGGGGCGAGTGGGTCCGCAGAGGCTCTGCTTGGCCGCCTCGGCAGCCAACCCTCCCAGCCGCGCCCGNCTTCCATCATCCTCTCCCCCCACACTTGCTCACAGCGCAGTGCTCACAGGGACCCTCCACCTTCACCAGGTGTGGAGTGGAGGACAAGGTGGCCGCAGCCCTTCCCTGGCTGCCTCCCCTGGGCTCTGACCTGCGCTCTGAAAGGAGAAGGTAGTGGCTGCCCAAGATCTCCCGCTTGCAGAGATCGAATCTCAGCGTTGTAGCAGGCCAAGGGGCGGTCCCTTTTCTGTATCCTTTTTAGGGTCCTGGGACTTCTGAAAGTTAGGTAGGAGAGGCAGGCCTAGGGCAGATTGGGTCAGGAGGAGACTAAGTTATACCTGCGCTAACTTGCTGTGTGACCTTGGGTGGGTGTCTTGCCTTCTCTGTCTNGGGCTCCCTCTAAAATCAGAGCCTTTCTCAGCAGGTGTCTGAAATGGGCAGGTGTCTTGTGTGTTGTGTACAATATCTCTCTAGACACACAAAATCTGTCATGGCATCTTTGTGCCGCCAAATTTCCTCTTCTGTGACTTCATAGTCAGCTTCTTCTCGNGCCCCCAAATGCAGGACCCTCTGTCCTTGCTTCTTTGGTCCTACATTAGAGTTGCTTGCTCTTGAACTTTGTAGTANTAAAGTCACGTGACCTTATAAAACATGTAATTGTCAACAGTTTCCTCCGTTTTNTTACTGAGCAACACTCCACGGTGTGACTGGCAAGCTGTGAATCCGTTCACCACCCGTGATCACGCAGCTTCNGGTGTTTGGTGCTCATGAATGACAGCTTCCGGGAGTGTCTGCAGCCTCTTGGATTCTATTTCCCTTGGGTAAATCTTTATGCATGAACTTGTTAAGTCAAAAGGTAAGTACTTTTTGATGTTTAATATTTGGTTTTAAATTGCTCTGCATTGCTAAGGCTCCAGTCCACAGCCCTGAATATCACTCTACCATGGGGCTAGCCACTGGCACCCATGCTTGTTATTTTTAAAGAGTCCTTTTTATTTTTATTTGTGTGTTTGTTTGTCTACATGTTTATGCCTCGTGTGTGCAATTCCCTAAGAAATCCAGAAAAGGGCGTCTGATCTGCAGGAGCTGGAGCTAAAGGTTGGCGACCTGGCATGGAAGGTGGGAAAGAGTTCTGCGGAAGAGCAATATGCACTCCTTACAGCTGACCCATCTCCAGCCCCCTGTGCTTGACTTTTCAAGTAAGTTCCAAGGGCTGGGGAGGTTGTTCAGTGGTTAGAGCACTGACTGCTCTTGCAGAGGACCCAGGTTCAGTTCCTAGCACCCACATGGTGGCTCATGACCATCTGTAACTCCAGTTCCAGGGGGTCTGGTGCCCTCTTCTGGCCTCTATGAGCATCTGCAGTCATGTACACTTACCACACAGACATATATACAATACTAAAATAATTAAATCTCTTTATATACATATATCTATTGAAACATTANACAAATCATTGTATTTAGTCTCATCAGGAAAGCTTAGAGCCCTGTGGTTGCTCCACATCCTTGCCAACACTTGATAGTGTTGGACTTTTTAATTTTATCCATTCTGTTGGGTGCACTGGTACTTCGTGTGATTTTAATTTGTGATTTGCTAAAGCTACGGGTCACTCTTGTGATTTGAGGGAATTTCTGTATTTTCTTTTGTGACCTGTTATTTCCTGTTTTGGCTGCCTTCTTGGTTTTGCTTTTATTCACAGGACAGATTTATGAGGCTGGGAGATGGCTCAATGGGTAGGCTGCTTGTCATGAGAACCTCGTGAGCTGAGTTTGGATCCACAGAACTTCTGTAAAGCTGGATGCAGTAGCACATGCTCCTACATGACACAGGAGCAGAGACAGCAAAGCCCTGGAAGCTTGCAGGCCAGTTCTCCTGCTCACACANANGAGAATGAGACTGCCCCAAACCAGGTGAGGACTGACACCCGAGACTGCCTTCCCATGCGCATGCCTGAACTCATCCCCATTGTACACACAGAGCACACAGAAGGGGGGAGCCCTGTTAGACATGTAAATGGTGAATTTTAGAAAATGTAGCATGCCCAAGTCTCTTTTTTGACAAATAAGTTTTAACTGAAGTTCCAGTTTCTGCTTANTGTCCCTGTGTTTTGTGGCCTCAGTTGATCTTTGCCCTGTGTTGGGAGTCCGTTTTCTTGTAGAAGCGTAGAGTTCAAGTGTTATGATCCATCGCAGANTGACCTTCGTGTGTGGTGTGAGGCAGCGGGGGAGCTTTTCTGTTCGCTTTTGATTCTGTCTCTCCGTTCATCCAGTTGTCCAGTGTCANTGAAGACTTTGCTTTTTACAGTGAGTAGGCAAAAAGAGGCAAGAAAGAAAGACAAGAAGGAAGGGAGAGAGAGAGGACAGTGGGGAGAGGGGAGGGCTGAGGGAGACAGAGAGACAGACAAGGGTGAGGGTGAGAGAGAAAGAGCGGGCGAGAGAACAGGCCCTCTGGGTATTGGTCTGTCTTAGACTCTCCTTTCCTTTCCCAGCCGTCTGCCTTCATGCCAGGTCCCNCGATCGTGATTACATCACCTTTACAGTGAGCTTTAAAACCAGGCAGAATAAATTCAACGCTGCCTTTTAATATTGACTGGGTTATCGTTGGTCCTCTGCTTTCTCATATCGATGTGAGAATCNACTTGCCAATGACTCATAGAAAATCTATTTGATTATCTTGGTTGGGACCNAAGTTTTCCATAACTCACACTGGGCAGGCCTTGGAAGGCTCTCTGTCCCCCATGTCTGGCCACCCCCAATGACCTTTCCTGCCAGTATTCCTCTGAAGATGCAGTACTTCCCAGCAGCCCAGAGGGTGAAGCTGAGGGTCTGGAAGCCAAACTAATCCCAGGGCCTGGCGTGAGAGAGCTCAGCCTGGTCCTGGGGTCACTGCCACACCTGTGAGGCAGCTGNGGANGACCCCATGTGTCACTAAAATATTGATGATAGAAATGATGTGATGCCTGAGGTTCAGCTCCAAATAACAGAGTGGGAGTGAGTGGCATACGGAAGCAAAATTGGTCATGAGCTAAGTGTGGAAATTGGGCGTGGGCACAGAGGACTCATATACCACTCACCCCGTCCTGAACACTCATGGCATTTAATGATGACACATCCTTTCTTTCTCTCCCCAGCCTCACCTGGACCCCACTGCACTCTGNTTAATGACATTCTTTGCCATCTGCAGCTTCTCCAGTGGCTTCTCTGTCCCTGTGCACCCTGGAGCAGACCTCATTGTGCAGGTGGCTGTGTCCAGGCTGCCCGTGATGCAGGGTTGGCAGGTGGGTTTCCACCTCACCTTAAGTGATTTCTGAGATGATTGACCTCCAACAGCTGCCACCTGCAACCCCGGGCAGGGCCCTGGGCCAGCCCCAAGCAGCAATGGAGGGTTGGACGGAGAGAGAAGACTAAGCTGAAGGCAGAGGGGAAGACCATGCGGGACTTCAGAGGCCACTGCAAGACCTGGGCTCAACTCCAAGTGGAGGCTACAGCAGGGAAGACAACTGTCCCTCANGTGTGGGAAGATGCCTGCAGCTGCTGTGAAAGGGGCAGCATGAAGCAGAGAAACACTAGGAGGCTGCCGTGGCCACCAAAATTGACACGACATGGGCTTGGCCCAGGCTGGTGGCAGCAGAGGTAGTCAAAATGGCCTGGCTCAGGATACACAGGGTGTCAAGGACAGGCTTCCTCACAGATGGGATTTGGGCTGGGAGAGAAATAGGGGAGTCAGCAATGGTGCTAAGGGCCAGGCTGGAACAGTGGGTGAAGAGTTGACACCTGCCAGGTCAGGGACTATGGGGACAGCAGAAAGTCAGGATCATGGTATGGACATGTTAAACAAGTGGCTTGTCCTTACAAAACTCCCATAGGAGTGTAAAGGCCATTGTAACAGTATGAAAGGGTAGTACATCCCTCAGGGCTGACAGGGTTCTGCAGGTTCTGAAGCAGCCACTGGGGAAGTGGTTAGCTGCTGTGGGAGTGGGTTTCTTACGGAATCTGTGGGTTCTGCCTGCTTTACCTCTCTGTCTACCCTACCGTCTCATGCCCTGAGCTATGTTATGACAGTATAGAGACCTTCACCAAATGCGCCATACTCTTGCATGTCCCAGTCTCCAGAGCCAGGACCTAAAGAACCTTCTGTTCTTTATAAACGACCCTGTGGTGCTCTGTTATAGCAGAACACCGTTTGAGATGGTCACATGGTCTGTTGAGTAGACAAGGACACACAGGAGCCCAGCGTGTAGGAGCCGGTGTTGGGGACTGATGCCAGTAGTCTGTTATAGGATGGGGTTGAAAGCTCACTGGGGTAATGACTACAACTAGGCAGCATGTCCAAAGCTTGATCCGTAAGTATATGAGTGACCTGCATGCCCAGCCCCCCTCCCACCCGCCCACCCCACCACTGCGCTCNCCTACAGGGTGCTGCCTCCACTTGGCCATCGGTTCCCTGTTCTGTTTCTCTCTGTCCAAGGCCCCATCGACCTCCCTCTGTGAGACATTGCTCATTCCACCTCACAGTGCCCAGCTTTCAAGGTCCCTCTGGAGCCTATTTGTCTTTTCACCAAAACTCACTTCTTTGTCAACTTTCTTTAAAAATAGTTCCCATGTGCTACACTGTGAGCCCAAACCCTTGTGAGGGCAATGTGTGGGGTGCAGGTGCTGCCCCCCAGCTGCTTTCAAAAGAGGTGGAACTTCCTAGACAAAGGATGCTTAGAAAGAAGCCAGCCAACCATGCCTTGCTGATGGATTCCCCTCGCCCACAGCTTCCTGACATTCCTTCTCTTCTCTCCATGTGGGGTAACCTAAAAAGATGGGGCACCTATCTCAAATGGACAAGGATGGTCAGAGTAATAGGGTATCTACTTAGGCTGCTCACCCACACCCACACACACCCCACTCACTCTGGCTACAGTGGTTTGTACAAAGGCAAAGGCAAGAGAAGAGGGTCCAAACGAGGCCGTCAGCAGGACAAAAGGTGCAGACCCTGCAAGTGGGGCTGGCAGTGTGCACAGAGTAAACGTCCAGGTTTAACAGAGATGCATGCAAGATTGACTGTTTATAGCCAGTGCCAGTGGTCCAGGCTGAGAGATTAAATGCTGAGCCCTGGCCTGAGCCCCTAGCCTCCTCATCCTCAAGTGTGGTGTAGGGGAAACAGCTGAACCTGATCCAGTACTTGGCCCCCACACCCCAACCAAACCTCCCTCCCTGCAAAACTAGCCCCTTCCCTGGAGGAGGCCAGGCTGCAGACAGTGCCACTGCTCGAGAGGGGAGTTGAATATTCAGTATCTGGGGAGACAATAAAAGTCCCAGGAAGAACCTGGCTAAGGCAATTACCTCTGCATAAATGCATATATTATTCATCCGTGGCTTTGAATATATAAATAATACTGATACAATTTGCATGCGTTAAAAGGGGATGTAATTACCCACGGATGCCTGTGAGCGCCTGGTACCCACTGGCCACGTCTTGAGCCTGCTGCCCTGCCCCTGGAGACTCACCTTTGCTCTTTCTAGAAGCAGACTATGCTGCATGTGGGTGTCTGCAGTGACTAGGAAGTGGTGATGCCTCCGGCAGTTCTGCTGGACTGTGCTTTTTGGTGACCTCTGGGACTCGTCTGGCCTCCCGACTCCATCTGAAAACTTTGGACTCTTTAATAAGATCATCATAATTGTCCCTTTTAAAAATCACATCGTCTTGGGCTCTGGAAACAACGCTTGTTCATCATGTGTAATTTGGAAAATGAACAAATTTGAAAATGAAGAATAGAATTTGTTTACCTCCCCACTGCCCTGAAGTGGCCACAGCANGTTCATCCTCCAGCTAGCCTTGTCTGTTTCTAACAGACTTAGGATCATATTATCCACAACTGTTTGTAACCTGCTTTTATCTTTTATGCCATATCATCAGCAGATGAAGAAATATAAAAGGCTAATAAATAGAAAAAAATCTCACTAGTAACTAAAGAAAATAAAAATTATATTCACACCGAGACACACACTTTCACCTACCACACTGACAGATTTATGACAGCAATTCTAACCACTGCTGGCATACACGTGGGAAGGGGCTCCCCAGAACAGTCGCTGCAGAAAGAGCCCAATTCAGAGAGACTTTTCTGAAGGGTGATTTAGCAGGGTACATCAGGAGGCTTAAGTGTCCGTGCCTTTGGCCTCTGAAAATCTATCCCTTAGAGTCTCAATTGTCGGCCAGAGAGGAGAGTCATTGCAGCCCCAGTAACAAAAAATTAAAAGCAACTTTAAAAATTCAGGGGTAGGAATTAGTGAGGGCTCTTATGACCTGGAGACATACCTGCAGCTCCTACAGCAGATAGGAGGGCATTTATATGTAAATGTGTGTGCATACACAGAGACTCACATATACACATAGACACAGATACACAGAGACACACATATAGACACAGACACACACACAGACACATACACACAGATGTGTATGCACACATACACACATCCAGACATGCATACATACACACACACAATCACAGTCACACTCACATACAGAGTCAATACTCAGCATATATAACCAAGGACAATAATTACATTGGGATTCCTATTGAAAAAGTTTATTTCTCTCCCTGTTGAAATCTGACTAGATGAAAGGAGTAAATTGTCAGAAGGGGCTAGGGAGACGGTGGGTGGGTAAAGCACCTGCTGTAGAAACTTGGGGACCAGAGTTTGGATCCTCAAGCTGGATCCTTGACACCCACATCAAAGCCAGCAGGACCGGGGGAGCCGCCACCCTATCGAGTTTCCTGCATTTCTTTGGCCAAAGCCAGTCAAAATGCCAGCCCAGCTTCAAGGGGTGGGCATGGACAGAGTGCATCAGTTCCTGCAGCGTGCCGTGAGGAGGGGCCGTAGGGAGGTGTGAAGATCAGTGCCATGGACTCCCTCACTCTCTCTTCCTGGTGTGGTCACTCCGGGGGGGTAGAAAACAAAACAACGAACCAACCTCCTGACCAAGAGAGCAGAATCTCTGGCCTGGGTAGAGACCTAGCATCCCAGGTAAGCTGGTTCCAGCCCTAGGAAGGTGGGCTCACCCAAAGCCATGCCAAAGAGCTAGAGTAATTAGTCCTTTAATGAGATACTGCACTTTTCCTTCCCAGAATCCTCCTGCCCCATGCAGAAGCCTACAGTACGCAAGCAGGGCCACAAGTCTGCCCACTTTTCTGAATTATTCAGAAAGGGGTGATTGTCTTTTTCTTCTATCTCTTTACTAATCTAAGCATGCTTTCTGTAACGTTTTGGGCTGCTTGTCTGTGACATGCCTGACCTCGGTGGCAGCTGAAATGGCACGGCTTTTCCATTCCTTCTCTTTCCTCCAGGCAGCTGATGAGCTTTTACAGCTTGCCTGCCCTGAGGTTTTTAAATTCTAACAAAAATGTCCTGAGATTTCTATTTGAGTCCGTTCTTAAATTCTTTTATTTAATGAGACCAAGAACCTAATTTCCCCTGTATCAAATACATTCCTGCTCCGCGGCAGCTGTAGCTTTCCTTACAGGAAACGGTTCACAGGAACTACAGTCCCCACAATGCAGCTCTCCTTCCCTCCCCTTCTGCTCTTTCTGGTTCTCTCAAGAGCCTCCTTGCTGGGAACTGTAGTTCAGAGAGGCCTTAACTCAGGGATGGGAGAAAGATGAAGGTTGGGGACTCAAAACCGCTGGGCTCTGGCTGTCCCACCGAGTCTCAGCTAACTTCCAGTGGCTTCCTTCTTCACCGCAGGAGGCCCCAGGGGATCCAGGGGAAGGGTCAGCAGTAGATCCCTCCCACATCTTTTCCTCACCAATCCAGTCAGATCTATTCAGAGCCTTCTCCTTGTATTCCAGGGACTGGCAGGTCTTGAGCCCTGGTCCCAGGCTGTTGAAGCGGCTGCTCTTTCAGACTTGAGGTGGCGTGAGGTTAAGATGCCTCTAGACAGCCTTGGGTTATTGTGCAAGCTGGTCTAATTCCTTCAGTGCACTGGATGCTGTGTTCAAATCCACCGCTCCATTTAGCCACAATAATCTGGTGGGGAGGGAAAAACACCAGCCCATTTCCCAGGTATCGACTGGGGCACTGGGAAAGCTCACCCAGTTATCAGGTGACATGAGGGCAGGTGTACAGAGCTCAGTGCCCATGTCCTCTGACTCTTCTAATCATAAACTGTTGTAAATTTGCATAATGCAGAATTATTTTTAGTTTGGCATTCATTTTTTAAACTTACTATTTACACGCCACTTCGAACACGTGGAGGTCAGAGGGCAGCTTCCAGGAGTCCGTTCAGTTCTCTCCTTCTACCATGTGGGTTCTGGTGATTGAACTCAGGCCCCCATGCTTAGCCTCAAGTGCTACCCACTGAGCCATCTTGCACCAAACTAACCATTTAGAAGTGAGCCACTAAGTTCTGCGGCAACTTAGTATATTCTTGATGTAAATTCACCATCTCTATCTGGTTTTCAAACATTTTCAAGCTCCCAGTAATAATAAAACCCCAAGCCCATGAGCTGGCACTCTGGGCTCCCCCTGCCCACAGCTGTGAATTCTCCTTTATTGTTGGCTTTACAGCCAAGGGATGGGGGTAGGTGAATCCTGCCTCACTCTCTGCTTGCCTTCAGCTTGTGCCTGACACTCCTCTAGCAGCCTTGGCCCAGGCCTCACCAACAGGGTGGAGTCCCTGCCCCAGGCCAGTCCTACTCTCAGTGAGAGCCAGAAACCTGCTGTGTTCTGCCCCCGTTCACCACCCACCCCATGGGTCTTCATTACTACACCTGCCTCAGTTTCCCCCAGCATTGCCCTGTCATTGTCATAGTTAGGGATTCTATTGCTGTGATGAAACATTGTGATCAAAAGCAACTTGGAGAGGAAAGAGTTTATTGGGTTCACACTTCTGGATCATAGTCCATCACTGAAGGAAGTCAGACAGGAACTCAAGCAGGGCAGGAACCTGGAGGCAGGAGCTGATGCAGAGGCCATGGAGGGTGCTGCTTCCTGGCTTATTCCTCATGGCTTGCTCAGCCTGCTTTCTTATAGACCCAGAGCCAGCAGCCCAGGGATAGCACTTCACACAATGGGCTGGGCCCTCCCCCATCAATCACTAATTAAGAAAATGCTCTACAGCTGGATCTTATGGAGGCATTTTCTCAATTGAAGTTCCCTCCTTTCAGATAACTCTAGCTAGTGTCAAGTTGACATAAAAACTAGCCAACACAATTGACCCCTTCACACCTTCAAAACCAGTACCACCTGGTGACTCTTACACTACCAAGTTTGGCAGCCAGCACAAGGTACAACTTTGGCCATCTCCGGAAGGCAACTTCTGTGTTCTGACTCTCAGGAAACACTTCCCAGAGGATTTCACCTCAATGGTGCTGGTCTCTTGTTAATCACAGCCAATTCTTCAGCTCCAGCTGGCCAGACACCACAGATCCTTCACACAAAGGACCTGGTAAAGTCTTTGCTTCCCTCTGAAACGTCACAAGCCAGGCCTCCAACTGCACTGCTTCAACATTCTTTTCCCCAAGCTCCTACCAAACAGCTCACTGAGCTCAGCACTCAATGTACTTTTTAGCCCAAAGTTCCAAAATCCTTCAACAGTTCTCCCCAAAACAACATAGTCAGCTGTCACAGCAATACCCCACTCCTGGTACCAAAATCTATATTAGTCAGGGTTCTCTAGAGGAACAGAACTTATAAAATCTCTCTCTCTCTCTCTCTCTCTCTCTCTCTCTCTCTCTCTCTCTCCTCTCTCTCTTCACTTCACTTCAAATGATTTAATTAAGAAGTAATGCTTGACAGGTATGCCTGGTCATTAGCATTTAAATTAATTCCAGATGTAGTCAAGTTTACAGCCCAGAACAGCCATTATAGCCATGAAAGGTCCATTTGGGTGGGACCCCAGTTCTTGGCCCTTCCTGCTGCCACCTGTACCCCCAGAGCCTGAGCCTGGTTCTTGCTCTTGATCCTAGTGTTTCCTNTCACCTGCAGACCTCCCAGAACCCTGAGGCTTCAGGGCCATGATACTGGAGGTCCTTCAAACCTCACCTGTCCTTGTGAGACAAGTAGGAATCCCAGAAGCCTTGAGTGTGCAGTGTGTGTGTAAGGGATCTGGGATTCTCAGCTCTTGTGAGGGAAGCTGGCAGCTTGGCCCTACCACATCCTCCCTGCCACTCCTGGGGGTCCTCAGGGCCAGCAGTTCTGGTGACTCATCAAGCTTCATGCCCAGAGCTCAGGACAAGAAGCCAGAGGGATGTCAATAACTATCCCTCCTCCTGGGACAAGTGTACTTGGCAGGAAACTGCATGTCCCTTCAGAGCCCTCTGTATCCCCACTCCCATCATGGAGCAAAACATTTTTGTTCTGACCATGATTTGGCCAATCATCTGACAGTCCTGAGCCAGGTCACCTGCTCACAGCTGGATTCAGTCCATGATAAGACCCCACTCCAGCCAGAAATAACCCCAGAGCAGGGAGGTCCTTGTCCTGTAGCCCACCTGATGGCATATGGTTGCTCTGCCCCCCTGTCCCTCCTTTCCCTCCTGCGTTGGCCACTTAAGATCTTGCCTGGGTTTGTAATGTCAAAGTGACTGCAGACCAGGCCTGGAAATCTGGGGAGCTTTCTCATCAGGTTTTTTAGGGTGCTCAGCTGGCACTGAGGTCTTCTGGTACCAGCTTCACCACTTATGCCCATGGCATGGGCAAAACTCTGCTTAGCCACAGCCCTGGACTCTTGCCACCCACACCTCCTACCAGTACTGTCACCCTGGGTATGGTACCTAGTGTCACAGTTCCTTCCACAGTGTGCCTGTGTTTCAGAGAGTAGGAGGACTAGTTCACAGTGAGCACGGGGATGCCGCTGCACCAGTCAAGGCTAATGCTACTCTGCAGGCATTCTTNATTAGCAGTCGTCACAGGTGCATGCTGAGCACGGGGATGCCGCTGCACCAGTCAAGGCTAATGCTACTCTGCANGCATTCTTTATTAGCAGTCGTCACAGGTGCATGTTGAGTGGCCTGGGGAATAGAAAGATATGAGTGCTTAGGCCCAGCACTCGGGAGGCAGAGGCAGGTGGATCTCTGTGAATTTGAGCCAGTCTGGTCTACAGAGCAAGTTCTAGGCCAGCCAGGGCTACATGTGAGACTCTGCCTCCTGCCTCAAAACAAAAATATCTTTCTTGTCTTTCTGTCTTTGTTTTGAGGCAGAGTTCATGTTCCTATGGGTTCCCCTTCTTTTCACTTGCCCCTCCCTGCACTGGAAGTCCCCAGCCCATCTCTTGACATCCTTCTTGGGTGAAGGGCAAATCCAATAAACTCACGTTGTCTCCACATGTGTGTGAACTGTGTCTGTAGTGGTGTCCACACACTTGTGCCTAATTGTGTGCACTTGTCTTGGGGTCAGCCTGGGCTGCAGAGGATGTATGTCTCAGCCAGTAGATATTCACTTTCTACAAACAGTTCTGGAGTCTTGAGGTCCAGGTCAAATTACAGGCATGTTCAGATTCCACTGAGGGCTTTCCTGACTTGCAGGCAGCTGCCCTGTCATTGGTCCTCACTTACCCTTGATTTTTCCTTTGTGTGCACAGGGGGTGGGGGTGGGGGAGAGAAGAATAATGAACATTCTATGTCTTGTCCTCTTATAAGAACACCAGACCTATCAGATTAAAGCACCATCCTTATGATGTCCTATAACCTTCGTTACTTCCCAAAGGTCCTAACTCTAAATACCATCACATTGTGTATGTGTGTGCAGGGGAGGTTAGATCTTCAACATGAATGAGGGCGTGTCACAGTTTAGTCCACAGCGGTATGTGTGTGTGTGTGTGTGTGTGTGTGTGTGTGTGTGTGTGTGTGTGCAGTGCCTGCAAAGGCCAGAAGAATGCATCTGATTCCTCAGAACTTGAA